>JALBCR010000933.1:0-97500 GCA_030710515.1 Abscondita cerata
CCCGTTACGTATTGCTAGTCATACTCCTTGGAGTTGTAAGGACCAACGAGCAAGACGACCAGACGGACTCTGCAAACGGTTAAGCCATACCAGCGAGTGATGGTCAGTAATGATGGCGGAAGTGGAGCCCTCAATATACGGTCTGAACTTAAGAATGGCGAATAAGACTGCAATACATTCTTTTTCCGTAGTACTATAGCGCCTCTCCGCTTTAGTTATGGGAGCGACTGATGTAACTGATAACCTTTTCCCCTCAGGCGATTCCTGACTAAGGACAGCACCCAACGCCAAAGTCCGAAGCGTCAGTTTGAACAACAAATGGCAGAGAAAAATTAGGACAAGTCAGGATAGGAGCAGAAACTAAGTGTTCTTTAAGAGAAACGAAAGCAGATTGACATTCCGGTGTCCACACAAACAAAGCATTTTTCCAGTAAGAGCAGATAAAGGAGAAGTAAGAGAAGCGAAGTTCGGTATGAAACGGCGATACCAGCTAGCCATGCCAATCACGCGTCGCACTTCGGTGACCGTGGTCGGTATAGGAATGTTAGTATGGCAGTCACCTTTTCTGGATCCACCAGCAACCCATTTTATTCACAACGTAGCCCAAGTATTTCAACTCCGAACGACAGAAATGGCATTTTTCCTGGATTTAATGTCAAACCGGCAGCAAATAATCGTTTCAGAACTTTTCCAGTACTCGAAGATGTTCGTCGAAAGTTGGTGTCGCGATAACAATATCGTCCAGGTAGGCGAAGCAAAAACGGTTCCAGCTCTGCACCGATAATTTGGTCGATCAGCCGCTGAAAGGTTGCAGGAGAATTATGCAGACCGAACGGCATTCTAGTAAATTGGAACAATCCACGATGAGGAACAGTAAAGGGTAAGCGGTTTGGATTCAGGAGTTAAAGGAATTTGCCAATAAGCAGAACGAATGTCCAAACTCGAGAGAAATCTAGCATCCCGTAAGCGATCCAAGATAGAAGTGATATACGGCAGAGGATGTTGCGTTCCGTGACCTGATTTAGCTTCCGATAGTCAATGCAAAACCGATAGGAGTTGTCTTTCTTCCTAACCAAGACCACAGGACTGGACCATGGACTGGTGGATGGCTCTACTACACCTAACTGTAGCATCTTGTCCAGTTCTTCATTGACAATCCGAGATAGTACTGGTGATAGAGGATAGTACCGTTGTTTAATTGGCTCAGCCTTGGTATGGATACTGTGTTGAACGAGCTGGGTACACCCTAGACCAGATGGCTGTAAAGAAAAGCTGGCAGAGATAGCAGCCTCTAGCGAAGACTGTTGCGACCTTGATAAGTCGTCTTTGATGTTCAGCGCACTCGAATGAACCGCATGTCCAACCGCATCAGTACCAAAGGACCAATGACCCTTGCTGAAATCTGGTACGAAGGCCATCGCCTTCAAAAGTCGATCCCCAATATCAACCCTTGAGAAATCTCAGGAACCACTAAGGTTTCTATTACCTTGGTTTTTCCCTCTAAAGTATACGGAAGAGAAACAACACCCAAAATGGCACATTGTCCACCATTAGCCACGTTACAAAAGTCGAAGTAGATTTTTTAAGGACACCTTAAGGGACTGAAGCAAATGCCAACCGATACTTCCTAGTATCGTCCTAGAAGATCCTGTATCCAGTAAGGCTTTAAAGGTATGCCCAGCACTGATACGTTAAGAAAAGGTCGTTCATCACCACGAACGCTAGCAAAAATAAAGTTAAGTAACAATTGTTGAGAGTGGTCTAGATCAGTAAAAGAAGAATCCGAGGTTGAGAGAGAAGTAGAACCTACGACTCGGTCCGAGGGTTCTGACGTGCGTTTCCCTGCGGCGAACATTGGGAGCAATTAGGCTGGTAACACCTGCCTTTCCACAGCCAAAACAATGAAGGTTCTGTGGGTTTGGACAACGAGGAGAAACATGTCCCGTATTCCCGCAATTCCAGCAACGTACAGGTCCCCTGTAAGAGTTGAGAGGCCTAGAAGGAATAGTCGAAGAGACCGAAGAACAAGAAGAAGTATTCAAAGAAGAAGTTTCTGAGCGACGTAAGCTAGGTTAGGTTCCAGCAAAGAAGTCACGCGTCTAGTAGGTGGTGGTTTGAAAGATTGGGTTAAGAATTGACTATGCTCAATCTTTTTCCCAAGCGACAATAGATGCGAGATGGTTGAGACATCATGAAGAGCCAAGGCCGTTTGGAAATATGGCGTTAGATTGCGCCTGATTATTCGGATCTGTTGTGGTTCCGATAATGGTTCACTCAACCGTGAGAAAAGGCTTTGCATAGTAGCCAAGTATATCCCAAACCCCTCATGAGCACCCATGGTTCGTGCCTTAATTTCGTCCAGCAATCGATCGTTGTAATCCACCGGAAGAAACTCCGATTGTAGTAAACGCACCACATCCTTCCACGAAGACAGCGATTGTCGATGAGCCCTGAAGAGAAGAAGAGCTTTTCCAGTTAAGAGTTCTGGAGCACCATGAAACAATTGCGTCAGAGAAATTCCCCTAGCCGTGCTTAATTCCTCCAAGCGAGTAAGAAATTCAGAAAGAGATGTTTTACCATCCCCAGAAAAAGTTAAGTTTAGTTTCGCTGTAGCAACAGATTTAGAAAAGTAGGAAGCACTACAAGAGGCAACAGGTGTTGGTTCTGGTTCGACATCAGACTCCGATGATAGTTGGTCAGGTTCACCTTCGTCCTCAGTAACCGTTAATTTAGGACTAGAAGTAACAGCTTGACTGAACCCAAAAGTAGTATGCCGATGCTTCTTGATCATAGAATCAATAGTGTTATGAAGATCGGTAGAGAAAGTAGAAGAGAATTTCTATTGGCAGCTTGTTCTGTCGAGGTGGCAACCATCAGCTTGCACCTGCGAATAGTATGAGTCCAAAGAGTAGAAAACGAAGAAATTCCGAAGTTGTGCTGTCACCAGTGAAATTATCAACGAACGTACGAAGCTCCCCTAAAGAGACATTTACCGCAGTTACATCGGTTTCATACTCGATGCTGTATTTAATTTCGGATAAAGATTTTTCCGCTTCCAGCTGAAGAGCACTACGGACCAGTTTCCGAAGACCCTCCACCGAAACGTCAGCACTAAGTCCCCTAGAAGCTAACTCGTATCGCAGTTCGTGTTGTTTAAGGCGATTGACCTCGAATTTCCACACTTTCGGCATTTTAAATAAAATCTCCTAGCTTCCAATACAAAAAAAGAATAAACTCGAACCCACAACAACAAGTAAGAAAGAGAAAACAGTATTAAAATACTAACCCTAGAATAATAAAACAATTTTAAGTAAATGTCCTATTACTGATCAAACTGATAGTAATAAGGAAAGCAAGCAATAGCACTAAGTACTAGAGAGAGAGAAAATAAAATTTCCAAAGAGAATCGAACGACAAGTAAAGAAAAATACTCGAGCAACCTTGACTGATAATCCGATTTCACAAAAAGAAAGAAACGAGAAGAAAATCGAGCCCCGAAGTTGGGATGCCAATTTCTTGCTACGGTTAATTGAAGAAAAGTAAGTTTTGCCGGCAGCCGAAGAGTAGGGCGTGGGTGAGAAAAGGATCCACCGCTTCTTCAGAACTGTCTTGAATTAATCCGAGGGCGCCATAGTCCTAATGCGTGGATACAAACCTGCTTCCGAACTAAAGAAACAGACGCAACAATCAACCGTAACAAATTAAAGGAGCAATAAATACAATAAAAGAGAGAGAGACACAAGTAACCTACAAAACGTTATATTTAATAACACACCATAAAAAAAAAGGAACAGAGCACAATTTAAATATATCCACTTACAACGTAAGTTAATTCTACGAAGCGTATTCGTTCGTACCCATATATATAGTCGTACACAAAAGAAGGAAAAAATATATAAGATTAATAGCAAGTTATTAATTTATGTGGTACGCCACTGGCGTTATTTAATCTAGACAAGATGGCGACGTGACCACACCCGTACAATACGAAGGTGTATTTAGTGTTCGCAGTTGCAATATTTAGCGTTAAAAAAGTATCGGAGATTTAGGTGTTTCCCCAAAAGAGCGCTCTTCCGTGGTATTACACTTATACTCTAAAATCCCCAAGCAATGGTGGGTAAATGAAGCAAGTTCGCGCCTTTACGGTACACATTCGTTTACAGATTGGGCAAGTATATGCGCCACAACAAGTTAATTAATTATATTGTAGTGAATTAACAAAAAAAATATAAATACGTGAACAAATACGTTTCGAGTTCCAAAGATTTAACTGCACTTAAGGTGCCAAGACAAGTTGTACTTATTTAGGTGTTACGCTTGAGACGTTTTCGGTAGCAGTGTGACGTCCCGGAGATGGTTTGTTTTCAGCGTAGAAGTATAATTAGAAAAATCTGACCTTATGTTGTAGATAGAGGTTTACGATGTTGACACACAGGAGGAGATACAGATATGTGGTGTCGGTTCCAGCTGCGGCGACCCTAATTTCGGTAGGATGTCCCGTACTTCAGCAATCTTAACAGCGAACCCCAAGTATGCGACACACGCAGCGACAAGACAATAACAGGTAGAAAGAGATCCCACGATGAATTTAATCAGCCAGGTAATTGGTTTTGTTTAGGCCAAAAGAACCTTTAAAGCCGAGTAATTTTAATCCCGGAGTACTCGCCTTATCTGAAAATTATGCACGGTGTAACGTTGAGGAAGCCATGAAGAATATTTGTCGTACCTGAATGCAATCGAGCGACCATTAGAAGAAATTAGTACACGCATCCGTCCTAAGATAAACTTCGGAAAATCGAGTAATCAATCCTTTCCCCAGCTAAAATATACCGCTATACATTGAAAGTTTGCAGGGTCCTATACATACCACTAGAAAATTTGACGGAATTACGATTAAGCACTCAGATGAAGGCAAATTTGAATTTCACGTAACACGACGTGATGGTAGTTGTTACAAGGCGGAAATTGAAGAACCGAAAATGTATTGGCCAATTAGGACAACGCGGAAGTTGAATTCTGGGAATTAAATCCCCAAAATTTTCGTTAAGGAGCGAACACGGAGAAATGTCGCGTTTACACCTCGACTCCGTGCATTGTGTGTTGCCTAACTCACAGTGACCGTTACAACATATTTTTTAAAAGATTTGCAATCCGTTCCATTTTTTACATTTTTGATATGTGCGTTTATAAATGATAAGTTAGCATATTTAAATAATAACATTTTAGCTATTTTTGACGTTCATGCTCTGTATGTTACTCAAAAGTTTTCCAGACACCGTGCACCATAGATGACATATAACTTAAAACTTATATTATCGCTACGTAACAAGGCAAAAAAAAATTTAACTTTTCTCGCTCGAATAGTGACTGGCTTCAATACAAGCAATTGCGTAACTATGCTACTTTTGCTATCAGAAAGGAAAAAAAAGGTGTACCTGGAGACTTGTACTAAAAATAATTCACCGAAGCAATAATGGTCTGCTTTAAAAAATTTAAATATTCAATCTACAAAAAAATCAAATGTTCTACCGAACTCATTAAACAATCCAAACGTGTTGAAACGATTTTTCATTAGCGGAACAAGCAGTCCCGTACCAGATACACGTTTACATTATGAATACGGCTCTAAAGTAATAACAGGGATACAAGGTGAATTTGTTTTTAGCGAGGTTGACGATGAAACTGTAGCCAAAGTACTTAGCACAATCAAATCTGTTTCTGTGGGGGCGGATTTGCTAGGAATAAAATTACTAAACTTATGTTCACCCACAATATTTTTCCATACATCAGACATATCACAAATTACTGTTTAACTAACCATGTTTTTTCCCAACTGCCTGGAAAGTATCTATAGTTTATCCGCTGGCAAAGAAAAAAATCAAGAATGTTTTTTCTGATTTGCGACCTATAAGCATACTTCCAGTTCTTGCAAAACTCTGTGAAAAAATCATATCAACTCAGCTTAGATTTCATCTCAACCAATTTAATATACTTCCTGGGGCATAGTCGGGATTTCATAAAGGATACAGTTGCGCTACAGCGTTATTAAGCGTTATTGATGACATTCTATCAGCTACAGATCCAAGGCCTTTGATACTATAAATCATGAGTTGCTACTCTCAATTTTTCATTACATTGGCCTTGGGAGAGCATCCGTTGCTCTTTTACGTGATTACCTTAATAATAGATCTCAAGTAGTTAAGGTTAATGATCAATTATCTGCTCCCTTAATTATGTTGTCTGGTGTTCCTCAGGGGTCCATCCTTGGTCCCTTGTTGTTTTTAATTTATACGGCCTTTATTAAGAATGCTCTTCAAGAATGCAATTATCATTTGTATGCAGATGACACTTAGATTTACCATTCTTTTTACCCAAGAGACCTTGTACCTGCACTTCAAATAATAAATAATAATCTGGATAAACTACACCACGTATCTCTTGATCATTGCTTAAAGCTAAATCCGGTTAAATCTTCAGTTATGGTTTTCGGCTCTAGAGTTGCCCGCGGTATATCTTTACCTAAAATTGAAATCAGATGCGGGGGAGAGCTCATTTTGCTTACTAAAAAATGCAAAAACTTGGGTGTCGTATTTGATGAGAAACTTCGCTTCAAGTCTCATGTGTCGAAATGTTTATGGAAAAGTTACAGTGCTCTTAAATTATTATATTCCGCAAAGCATCTATTAAACAGGAAAACAAAAATTACGCTTTGCGATTCGCTTGTGCTCTCACAAATGAATTATTGCGATGTTTTGTATCATGCTTGCCAAGATAATACAGATAAAAATAAAATTCAAAAGCTCCAAAATGCTTGCCTACGCTTTATCTATGGGCTTCCGAAAAAGAGTCGCATATCACATACACTGGATTGGTGCGGTTGGTTAAACATGAACAGTAGACGTATATTACATCTAGCCAGTCTAGTACACAAAGTAATTAATTGTATGCTCCACCTTACCTTTGCCATAAAATTAGATACCGAACTGATGTACACAACGTAAATGTCAGGAGAAAACGGCTATATCTATTCCTTCGCATAGATCCGAGATGTATAAGAGACGTATACATCTGCAAAAATATTTAATCTTCTCCCGACAAATTATTTTCATTTTCTACAACATCATTCAAAAATAAAGTGAGACAGTTACAATATGATAGCAAGTTACAAGGATATATTGAAAAATTCTTAGCCTACTGTAGAAGCAAACAAAATTTCAATGTCAAAATATTTTATTACTCAACATATTCTCCTCTTAATTGGATACATTTATTACAGCAAACCTGCAACGTCTCTAGACCTTTCAAAAAAATGTTTCTTCTTGCTTTGCAAACCAGACCTCCACAGCTTCTATTACCTCTTTGTTGGAAGAAAATGTACGACCTTTTAAACTTTTTTCAGTTGAGGAAAGAGGTGATAGTCGGACGGAGCCAAATCGGGTGAATAAAGGGGTGTTCTAGTAATTCAAACCTTAAATCACGAATTTTTGCATGGCAACATAAGATTTGTGTGCAGGGGCGTTGTCCTGCAAAAACAAAACACCTTTGGATAGCTTTCGCGTCTTTTCTCTTTAATATTTTCCCGTAGAGTGGTCAGTAATGTCGAATAGTAATCTCCAGTTATTGTTCTACCCTTATCCAAAAATCAATCATGATTACTCCATGGCAATCCCAAAAACTGAAGCAAGAACTTTTCCAGCAGATTTTGGACACAAAACTTTTAGGTCTTGGAGAACCAGAGTGTCGCCATTCCATCGATTGTTGCTTTGTTTCTGGATCGTAGAAATGTACCCAAGTCTCATCCATAGTAACAATTCGGTTTAAGAAGTCTACATCGTTTTCAAATCGAGCACAGATCGAACGCGATGCTTCTACCCTTGCACGCTTTTGGTCAACATTCAAACATTTGGGGATCCATTTTGCAGCAATTTTTCTCATGTCCAAATTGACGTGAACCATATGATGAACGCGTTCGTATGAAATATTCAGTGCTTCAGATATCCGTTTTAGCCCAATTCGACGGTCTGATAAAATCATGTCATGAACTGCATCGATATTTTCGGGGACTGACACAGAAACTGGCCTTCCCGATCGGTCATCATCTTCAATGGAAAATTTACCTCTTTTGAAGCTTGCATTCCAATTTTGACGGTCGCATACGAAGGACATTGATCACCAAGGGTATTAAGCATATCTTCGTAAATCTGCTTACCTCTTAACCCTTTTAAATACAGGTACTTGATGATGGCTCGATACTCCAATTTTTCGATTTTCACAATTTCGGTGGACATCTTTTTCATTTAATTTATTGCGTGACTCTGGTTTACTTTTTTGACGTCAAACTTTACACTGACACTTCTAATAAGTTATTGTTCGTTGCTATGGTAACGCAATATTTTGTTTATGCAAGGAACTGGTCTAGGCTAACTAGATATCAATACATCCTCGTAATTATATCATAGCTTACTTTTTTAATTAAATTTAGTTTTTCATAGTTTTCAATGACAGTATTAGCCAACAAATAAAAATCAGTTAAAAAAAATAAATAAATATGTAGAATGTGTTTAATTTATGTTCAGGTTAACAGACGGTTGTTTTTAGAGAGCCAGTCTAAAAAAAAAAAAAAAAAAAAAAGCACCTTTTGGTTACAAATTTTGTTATAATTGTATACATTTTAATCTAAAATTTTGTTTTTATTGTAAAAATTTAATGTGACCAATAAACAAACGAACAAACAATTAGTAATTTTTGGTATATCGGTAGATGGGGTGCAAACAAATAGCGAATTTAAAGCTTCCCTGCGAGTTCAGTGAGTTAATTATCAAACACTTTGAAAATCATTAAGCACAAAATGAAACCGACAATTCAAACCAGACTGTGACAACAATTAATCCCTTGTGTGTTAAACTTCCTGAAATTAGCTTATTGACCTTTAGTGAAGAAATATCTGAATTTCCAAATTTTTTCGAAAGATTTATGTCATGTGTTGATAGGGACCAGAACTTAACTGATGATCTCGCGTTAACGTATTTGCAATCGTGTTTAAAAGCATCAGCTGCTGAAGTTTTAGTAGGTTTACCTATAGTTGGCAGCTATTAAAAGATAGCTTTAGATTTCGTTAAAAAAGGATTTCAGAATAGCCGCTTATTAATTTTTCAACAATTTGAAAAAGTATTCGAGTGCCCTAAGCTAATTAGAGAGTCAAGTTTGAGACACTTTTACGATTCGATAACAAAGCATATCAAAACGGTAGATAATTTAAATTTTTCTGATGTCAAGTGCAAAAATGCAATTATTGCTTATCTTGTTACGTCAAAGGGCGACAATCGAACAATAGTCGAATTTTCCAAACAATTTTCAGATGAAATACTAGGTGTAACGCATAACTTGAATTTTTGGAGTGAGAATGTGTGTGCAATTATTAATTCAATGTTGATTTCTTAGTCATGAAGGAGATAACTGATCATTTACCAATGGTTAGGTTTGAATCAAAATCTTTGGACATCCCATCTCATTTATATCTTGCAGACGAGTAGTTTAATGTTCTTGCCAAAATTGACGTTTTGCTAGGAGCTTCCTATTACTTTAAATTAATCAAGTCCAATCAATTTTTGGTTAGGTAATGGTTTGCCAGTTGTTCAAGATACTGAGTTAGGATACTTAGTCTCTTGTCAAAGGGTTTTTTAAACGTAATTGATAATTATGTTTCTAATTTTTTTACATTTAGAGCGAATCATGTAGTTCTTAATCAAGAAAAGAGGTTAAACGAAGTAAACGTATCCCTTATGAAATTGTGGGATATCAATCAAATCAAACCAAAATCAAATTTGTCACTACAGTCTCGTGAAGAAAAATTCTGCGAAAACCACTTTTCGGACGCTGTTGAACAGAGGGTACTTTAATCATTTCTATTCCATTTAAGGAAAATCTTACCGATCTAGGGGATTCGGAACAATTCACCAAAAATCAATTTTTCAATTTTGAGCAGTGTCTTTCTAGAAATCCTGATTTGAAGAATGAGTACACTAAACAAATGCAGGAATATATTTCCATGTCAGATGTGAGTAGAGTACAAGAAAATAGTTACAGTGGTCATAATGAGACTTTAGATAAAATGGGTATCCACTAAAGGTATACTTAGTTATTGTTTACCTCACCATTTCGTTTTTTTTAAAGTGATTCCTTAACCACTAAAATTAGAGTCGTTTTTAATGGTCGTTTTATTTTTAGCAAGAGGTATTTCAATCAACGATACTTAGATCAATGGCTCTCTAGTTCAGGACAAACTATTTGATATTTTAGTACGATTTTGTCAAAATATGTACCGTATAATCCATATTAGAAAAGAGGAAAGAAAGTTTCAAAGGATTTTTTTGTCGGAACGATTCTAAAGAGCCTTTAGACAGTTTCGAAATTAATCAAGAAAGCGAAAAAATCAAACCCTTTCAAAAACGACTGACCTCAAAGGCAGTGGTTTAAGAGCTTCTACAAGAGGCACCCGGAAATGTTTGAGCTCATTCTAAACAATCTTTAGGGTTCCCCCGCGAATTGATGAAAAATTCAAATTAGAAATTGGTTTACAGAAAAGGATTTTTAAAAACAGAAAATAGTTTAAAAGTTATTAAAATTCGAGTCAAAATTTTTAATGTAGATTTGTAGATGAAACAGCCTTTTTTCTGTGCCCGAAAGGTGGAAAAGTTTAATACAGATGGGACTAAAATGTACGAGTGTTACGGCCCTCCGCACACGAGTCGATGCAATTTTGCTTAGTATAGACTTCCTGTGTAATTAAATGCGGATCCGCACTGGACTCGACTAGAGGTTGACCCGAACATGACAAATTTGCGTCTCAAGCGTGTCATTCATTTCGGCAAACTGTCGATCGACCAGTGTGCGGAGGGCCTAACGGTTCTTTTGGCTTTTTTCATATAAACGTACTATGTCTGCAGCAATGTGTTTCCTACATGCCCGCAAACTGGGGTATCAAAAAAAAATCTATGGTTGGATGACAAGCTCTAATGTTTATGAATTTATAGACAACTAGTAACCAAACCCATATGAAATGGGCCTAATCTAGACAAACCTAAAATTAAAGACGTGAGGTCACTACTCCAGGTCAGAGGTCAAAAGTCAAGTCAACTTGTGACCCCGCCTAAGATCAGCGCCTAGACCTCCTGAATAATTTGACGTATCGATCTCCGAAATCGGTTCAGTGGTTTCGTAAGAGAAGACGAACATACATACCGACAGACAAACCGGACCACGATTTTATGTGTATAGATGTTTTTTATCCGTGGCTGAAAGACAAAAAGATTGAATTCCCGGTTATTCTTTATGTCGATAGACATAAATCTCGTTTGACTCTTCCCCTATCCGATTTTTGCAAAACTCATAGATATACACTTTAGAAATCCTATTCAACGCAGCAAATTCTGAAATTCAATATAGTGTAGATCCCCAATGTAACTTACTTTTAATACCCGATGAGACTGATAATGATTGGGATCAGAGTACTAGTAGCAATATATTAAACCAAAACGCTCAAAATGTACTTCAGAAATTAAAGGTGAAAAAAAAAATGCTCCACTTAACTTAAATCTAGTTTTCTGAAATTATGACTGATTATGATTGTGATACAAATTTAACCAAAGATAAATCTAAAGTGACAAATAATATTATCCCAAATGAAATCGAATATATAAATTTTTGGGCAAAAAAGGAGTCCTCAGAAAAAGATATTAACCCACAATGTACAATCCAATCCACATGTTTCTCACCATGAAAACCTTAACTCAAACACAAATGAGACTGAATTTATAAATTTTTTTGCGAAAAGCACTCCTCAACCTAAAAAAATCTATGTACCCCTTTTTCCTAAATTTAACTAAAGCTTTCGACTGCATTTCATCAAGAATGTTGTAAAGAAATTATAGTGTTATAATGCCAGTAAGGACAAGTGCGCTTTAATTGTATCGTTCTTATCCTCCAATGTGTCATCAGAGACGGTATCTCATCTGAACTCACCCCAATCACCCGTGAAATACCACAAGATTCAGTACTGGGACCATTGTTGCTTCTAATAAAACGAGAATGGGATAAATGCGAACTTAACAAAAAGTTACCAATTTGAAATGACATTGACAACCCTCCTGCTAAAAGACTGAAAATTTCGAAGTCCTATATGGTTGCAAGACTACTTAAGTACGGCTTTTTCTGAAGATGAAGAGTGGAAAAAATTATGGTCTAAAGTTGATGTTTTTAATAAACATCTCATTGATGATCCAACAATAGAAGTCCCGGGCTTTGATCAAAAAAGAAAAATTTGGTTAAAAGTAAGTCGCATAAGAACAGGCCATTCAAAATGCAACTCTATGTTGTTCAAATGGAGTGCGATTTCTAATCCAAATTGTGACTGTGGAAACGAACCGGAGACCGTTACACATATTGTAGAGGATTGTCAATTAACGAAGTTTAAAGGAGGGTTTTCAAACATTCATAATTTAACGGATGAAGCAATATTATGGCTTACAAATCTGAAGGACATCTGAAGTTCAGCAATATTTTGTATTCTTGCCTTGATTATCTGTTTTTTCATTATTTTGTTTTGCTATTTCTTTAACCTATTTTTTTCGTCATTGTCGTGACTGGCGCTTGCACCGTGTTCTTATCATGTTCTTATTTACCTTTTATAATGTTTACACACTTAATTAATATTATTACATGTGAATACTAGAGTGGGTAAGGGTTGGCATGTTTAGGTTTTAGTGGTTTTCCTAAACCTTGAAGTAAATGCTTTGCCAAGACGAACCAATCCACTATTGCACACGGTTTTGTCACCACACTATACAGGATTATAATGATCTTCTGGGGCACCATACATAACACTTACATTACAATACAATATTTGCATAATGTACCATACGAATAAATAAATAAATCTTTATAAACGATATGCCTGTTTCAGTGCATCCCTAACAAACAAAATTATTTGCTGGTGATACTATGACCTACTGCAGTGACTTCTCTTTTGATACAGTCGTATCAAGTAACAACGACACGCAGTCGCGAGCCAACAAGTGGTGGTTTAATGTTAATAAACTTTTTTATTAAATTAGAAGGAGGTGGTTAATTTGATTTTAGGTTTAAGAGATTTTAATTCAAACAATATTGCATTACACCCAAAAATTCCTAGAAATTCAGATAGATTATAAGATAAGTTAGATTCAACACGGTAAAATAGTAACTAATAAATTAAACTGCTTGTCATCTTATCTACTACAATTTTTGTATGAAAACATTTTTAATATTTCAATTTGGAAAAAAATACACTACTGCACATGCGCAACGCCTTACAGTTCTCTAGATATTTGAAACATTCCCTATTTGATTAATAATGTCAGATAGAAATATAGTACTAAATTATTAATTACTAAATCGACACTATTTATTATAGAAATCCTAAATTTTTAGTGAATAACATTTTTATAAAGATTTGAAGTATTTTTCATAGCAAAAATTAACTTTGAAATTAAACTTTGTACTTTTATGTTTGCAAACTTTTTTCTAATACCTACTTTATCAGCTTATTAAAACCAAACTGGACTTGTTTACAATGGGGGAAAAATATCAACCTTTCAATTTAGAATTTTTTTAACACTTCGTTGAAACGTAAACTTTTTAGTTTGAAATACGTATAATTTCAATAATATTTGACATATTTTTATAAATATTCAACGGAATGTACTTTAAAGTCTATATTTTTAAATGATTTTTTTGTTTTACATATCTCTATTATTAAATTTAAACGGTGTATTATTTTTATGCACAAGTGCAAAAACGCATCTTATTTTGACAAAATGCAAATATCTTTTTCAGGGCTAAATATGAACTCTTTTTCGATCACATAAATGAATGTATCTAGTAACGGTTACTTATAGTGAGAACGTAACAAATGTTACATATATTTATAATAGAGAAATGAAAGTTGAGGTAAGAATGCCGAGAGCAAACGTACCGCAGTTTATGACACATACAGTACAAACGTTTAGTCTGTAATCATTGATTGATTTGTTTTCTTAAAGCGCATATTTCCTAAAATTTAAATTAATTATTTACCCCCTCTACTTTTTGAAATGACGTCATCAATAATTTTTTTAAATAGCACTCCTTTTTTTGTAGTTTTGGGTATAGTAGCTATATGAGTTCAGACGTGTCACTTTTGACATGAATTTTAAGAGTTCCCAAGATGTTTTAAACTAAAACAAAAACTAGAGACATTTTGGAACAAGCGATAAAATTTTTTTCTCTAAGTCATTTTGTCAGTTGGTAACAATCCTTTATTATAAATAACGAACCATTTTCTTCAAAGTAAAGGTAAAAAATTATTGTTACCAACTGATAAAATGACAAAATATGTTTATTTCTTGTTTCAAAAAACATCTCTAGTTTTAGATTTGTTAAAAATTCATATCTCGGGTACGGTTAATGTTAATGCCAAAAATGACACTTGTTTGAACTCAGAATGCTTACGTCTACCCAAAACTACAACAAAATTATGTAGTGCCATTTAAAAAAAAGTATCACAGAGTCGTTGCAAAACGTAGAAGGAGTAAAAAAGAAGAGTTCGCATAAATTAGAGTAGCGGCAAGTGCGTAACCACAGAATTACGTAATTGTTTTATAATTTTTCTTTATCTTCATTTTTTAAACAGTTTTGTTAAAATAATGTCCGTGGCAAATGATCCCTTACTGCACCTGTATAATTAGATCTATTAAAAAAATCTTTACCATTGTAAAAATAAAGATATTAAAGAAATAGAAAATTTCATATTAAAGATAGAAAAAGATATTAATAAAAACAACAAGAAAATGAACAGGATATTAATGAAGAAGAAAAAAAGGAATGGAAGATAGTCAACATAACGTAAAAGAAAATGGAAAGGAAGAAGAGATAAAAAATATAGATACTGAATAAAATTAAAAAGTAAAATCAAAAGAAGAGGACAATTAATGAGAAATGGAAAATAGAAAAGACCAAGATTGAAAATGATAATGGAAGATGGAGAAGTGTTTGAAGAAGATAAAGAAGGAAGGGTCTCAAAGGACGGGAACAACGATAAAAGATCGCACAAGATACAAAAATGTGGAAAGAAGGTATTAACTGTAAGTTAAAAATTAATTAAAAAGATTAGGATAGAAAATGAATTTAAAATAGAAATTGGCAAGAAATAGAACACGAATAAGATATAGTTATTGGAAATGAAAATTAAGATTTGTTTAGAATTGTGTGAACATAATAAATAGGATAAGAATCTATAAAGTAAGTAGAATTAGTTTTAAAAAGAAGTAATAGGTTGGGAGAAAGGGTTAGTTAAGAACGGTTGTTTTGAAAACAAATTTTAGAACAGTTACTAATAGGTGAGTTATAATAGACGAGTCAAAATAAGTGAGTCCTAATTAATGAAACATAATATGTGAGTCAAAATAGATTAATTATAACAGTTTAGATCTGAAAATAAGTTAAGGTGGAAAGTTATTTTAAATAAGGTTAACTTTAAAATGTTGTTTTGAAAAAAGTTAGTTAGTATTGAAAAGATTTATTCAGAAAAGTTAGTTATGAAAAGTTTGTTAAAATGTTATTTTGAAGAAAAAAGGAAATCAATGATCATGACCGTTGATGTTAGATTAGGTAGAAAAGGAAGATAGATATCCAAATATAGTAGAAAAAAAAAAAAAAAAAAAAAAAAAATAAAAAAAAAAAAAAAAATAAAAAAAAAAAAAAAATTTAAAAAATAAAAGAAAAAAAAAAAAAAAAAAGAAAAAAGAGAAATATGAAATGAAGTTATATAAAAATGAATATGAAATATGAAACTACAATGAAATATAAAACTACGATGAAATAAATGAAGAATAAGAAAATATCTACGAAGAATAAATGGTAAAATAAGAAGAAAAAGGTGGTGTAAAAGCACGTACATACAATATGGTTATAAAAAAGAAAATTACATTAAAACTTTGAGGAAAGATATAAAAAGCAATTTGTTGTAAAAATAAGAAAAGTGAAGAAAATTTGAGGAAAGAAAACTGTTAATCATTGACTATCTACAAAAAATTTAGTAATGAAAGATTATTATCAAGATTTAAAATAAGCAAAAGAAAGAATTAAAAAATATCTAAAAAGATATGAAAAGAAAGTGAATAGAAGAATAGGAAAGAGAACAAGATTCAAAGAAAATGATTTAGTGATAATAAAAAGTTTAAGAGAAGGTAAAAGAAATAAAAAATGTATGTGCAAAATGAATGGATCTATATATATGACCGTATAGAATAAACAGAGTAATTAATGACACAACCTAAGAATTAAAAAATATTGATAGTGACAAAATAAAGGTAAATTTCATGTAAATTTGATATATCCTTTTGTTAATATTGATAAATAAATTGCATAATTAATACATAATTTAGTTACATAGAAACTTATTTTTATTTAAAGTTCGAAAAATTTAAAATGGTATTTCAAATTTTATCTCACTTGTAACAGGGCGATTTAATTCAGTAATTGTATAATATTATAATTGTAAAGTATAGATGTAAATAGAGATAAAATGTCTAGTAGTATATAGATATATTTGGTATGTTAAAAGATATATCTATTTTAGTGCGAACGCAATCGAGTGAAGTGAAAGTGGGGAAGGAGACGCTCTCGGGCAGTAAGGAATGATGGACTTATAATTTTGAGTCGGTGCATAAAATAATTAATACGGAATGTTCTTCGCTAATCATTAAAAGAAGTGTTGTGGTTATGTAATTAATTAACCCAGTTATTAAAAAACGGTTTAATAAAAACAAGGTAAAGCTGCGTATTGTTGAAAAAGCCCGCGAAGTGTTGTAAGTCTGCGAAGTAGTATTAATAAGAACAATACATAAAATCGTTGATAAAGAAAACAAGAACAATTTAAAACCAAAATGGAACAATAAGGAAAGTTGAGGAAGCAGTCCAGGTTCAAAAGGTCACTGCCGAGAACCGTAGAAGGTCGCACGTATACGTCGAATAGATTCAGTTTAAGTTATTATATTTAAATCTGCGTATTAAAGTTAAATAAGATTGTAACGGATTATAAATTTCCCAAAGGCGCGCACGTAACGCTATTTAAGATTATATTCATATTTGTAGGAATTATACGTTCGATTATTTTCTAAAAATTAAAATTTTGTTAAATCTTAAACCATTATTGTTATTAAGAATACAAACCTTAGAGATGTTATCAACTAAAGAATGTTAAACAAAGAAAGTTTCATGCTCGCATTCAATATAAAATTATATTATTCAACACAAAAAATGTAATCGTCGCAATATATATCCACCATTTTAAATATTGGCAAATGAATCATTTATAACAACACATTTCAATATATCACACACTGATATGTTACAAAAAAACATGTATGTATAAAGTATTTTGATTTAACGTTTCCGTGTTGTTGCAAATCTTGGTTTCTGAAGGTAGACCTTTAAACAACTATGTTATGTGTATGAAACGTTTCTGTCGCTGTTTCGGAAATGTTACATGTTTCAGATATACGTTTCTAAAACATTACAGAAAAGTTCTTTTGCATAGTAAGTCCGTTTATTTTTTAGAAACAAAAACAGAGAAAAACACTATAGTACAATACAATGAGAGTAAGTACTTGAATCTACAATGCTTTTTTACACTATTTTTATTTAAAAAAATTATAACATTGATGCAGAATTAGAAATATTATTAGGCATAAAAAAACATGAAAAAAATTATATTTATTTGGTAATATCTACTAAATAATTATTTTAGAACATGCAAATGAAAAGCACAGGTAGTTTGTTTTGAAGTGAAGATAACATTTAAGTAGTGGTGTTGTTAAAAATCAAGTATAGGATTACTACGGAATAAATTATAAAAATCTCACTCATAAATAACTCGGCCAAAACACTTCTGATAAATAGATCAAAATTATAGGCTTCTTCTTAAGCCAAAAAATAAACCATAAATAAAATTTAATCAGTAGCAAGTTTATATATGTTGAATTTCAAGGAATATTTTTAATTGTGAGTGGCATTAAGAACCGGTACTTGCTCAAACAACTTCTGTAATTATGTGCACTTTACAGAAACAAGTAATTAATAGATAACACATCTGATAAGAATACTGCTCTCGTTAACAGGTGTTACACGGACTCGCCCGTATTTTTGTTTACTTTTTTTTGTACTTCTAATTAACAGGACTAAGTACACCCTACAGTTAAAATTTAATGCCTTTATTTTTTTTTATTTTCTTGTAATTAAATTCCAACTTTCTTTTTTTTAGGTACATTTATTGAAATATATGTAGCTGTATCTATTTTATCTATGTACGTTTTATATTAATTAACGATATCTGTTACCAACAATTGTATCAATTATTTATATGTTAAAAAAAACGTTCGACTCATAAATTTACTTAAAATTATCAAACTATATTTATAGTTTCTGTGTGTACATATATTTTCAATAAAACGATAATATAAAATAACGGTTTAACTTATATCCCAAATTAACATTAAGTTAAGTAAATTTGAGCAATTCTAGTTAAAATTTACAATTAAGTCCTTAAATATATTTTATCTTGCGTAGTTTACATAAAATTGTAATTAAATTTAAGTATTAATGAAAGCAGTAGTAGTAAATTATTGAACAACAAATTAATTTAAAATGCCTTGAAAAGTGTTAGTTATTTTACTGATTGATTGTAACTAATTGTTCATGCGTATCTGACTAATTGAATTGAATTTTCTAGATTATATCACATTAATTTTTTCTATAATGTGTGAGATTAATATTGTTCGAAAGGTATTTCATTATTAAAGAAAACTTTTGTACTTTCTTTGAAGTAGAAAAAGTTGTCAAGTACTAATTGTTTGTTGCAAAATTTTTGCAATTGTGGAAAAATTTCTGGACTACATGGCTTGAAAACATTATTTTATAGCAAATGTTTATTAAACAAATCAATCACTAAAAAATATTTTTATTGGGTGTTAACCATATTATAAAAAACTACAAAAGATATTCAAACAATTCGCCATGATTTGCCGAACATAAGTGAAATCTTCGAATATTTTTTTAGCATTCGGTAAAGTACGCATGATTTTTTAATCCCCACGAAAAAGTCAGAGAGGCGGCAGGATTGTACAAACCTAAACAAGTTCGACTCAAGGAAACTTGATGATATAGACAGTACAAAAAAGGGACAGTTTGGTGAGATATGTGGAGGAAACCTTTAACCCTGCATCACTCGCGCTATGAGAGTTTCTCTCACGCTCCCTAAGAATTTGAAAATTTTACGAAGAGTTATTCGACTATGGCGTTACCCCCACTTCTAGCTGACCTTGTAACCGTCTTTAACAATATGCTTTAGTGCGTGCGTGATTTAGTACATATTTGTATTATACATCTGTTTGTTGTCAATTCCTTGCAAGTCAATGTGAGAGTTTCTCTCATCACGCGAGTTTTAGCGTAGCATACAATTTATTTGATTGAAATAAATAATATTGGTAAGAAAATTAGTGTTTGAGTTATACACTTGGTACTACAGCAGCGATATTTTTTAGATTGTAAACAATGAGTAGGGGCCGAAAATTAGTAGAATTAGCGAATATTCTAAATAAAGAGAAGGAAAGAGGAGAAATGTTAGCTAATATACCATAGACAGGACAAGAAGTACCTCAAGATGAAGAAGTTATGGAAGACAATAGACGAGACGACATCGAAAGTGATGCTCCCAGTGAACATAGCGAACACTATACGGATTCCGAACAATCTGATGCAGAAATTGAAAATTCTGTTCATGAGATTGACGGTAATATCGTATATAAATCTATACATCACTACACTGGTAAAGACAAAGTAACACATTGGATGGCTCATCCTCCCCGACCTAATGTACGAACATCTAGAAAAATATTGTCAGTCATCTTCCTGGAGTCAAAAATATTGCAAAAATTCAAAAACTGTGGAAACATGTTGGAGGTTGTTTATTACAGAAGAAATTATTGAACAAATCGTGAAATTTACAAACATCTACCTAGCCAAAATACGAAGTAACTATTCGAGTGAAAGAGATTGCCAAGATACAGACACTACAGAAATATATGCTTTCATTGGACTTCTATATTTAGCAGGTGTACGGAAGGCTCAATATGTAAACACTAAAGAACTTTGGAGTGATTCGATATTTGCACCTGCTGGTTTCAAGTTGACAATGTCAAGAGAAAGGTTCCATCTTTTAGGAAGAGCAATACGATTTGACAATGTCAATGACAGAAACGATAGAAAGAAATTCGATAATTTAGCTCCCATTCGAGAAATATTTGAGCAATTTGTATCTAAATGTCAAGTGAACTACCAAGTTGGAGAGTACTGCACAGTGGACGAGATGTTAGAAAACTTTAGAGGACGATGTAAATTTCGTCAATATATAGCAAATAAGCCGGCGAAATACGGCATCAAAATATATGCCCTGGTAGATTCCAGGATTTTTACACCTGTAATAAGGAGATATATGCAGGAAGGCAACCGGATGGACCTTTTCATCTTGACAACTCTGCATTTGCAGTTGTAATGCGCATAGCAAATCCCATTATGAATACAGGTAGAAACATCACAACAGACAATTATTTTACATCGGTGCCGTTAGCAAAAGAATTGTTAGCTAAGAAAACAACTATTGTTGGCACCCTAAGAAAACAAGAGGGAAATTCCTCAAATATTCATAAATATGAAGAGACCTACACCTAGTAGCATGTTTGGTTTCCAGAGAGATGCCGTATTGGTTTCTTATAAACCTAAACCACAGAAAAACGTATTGATGTTGTCTACATTTCATTCCGGAGACTACATAGATCCTCAATCTGGAGACCAACAAAAACCTGAAGTAATCACATTCTATAACTTGACCAAAGGGGGCGTTGACGTAGTGGACGAGTTGAAATCAACATATTCTGTTGCCAGATTCGACACTTGTACCCCTACTAAAAAGACCAAATGCAAGAAAGTGCGATGAGAATAAAATCATTAGGCTAATGAGCCATCTACTCAAGACCTTTTTAAAAATCATACACAGAATTTGGGTTTGCAATGCTCTGGGTAGGAGGCGGTTTTTGCCGTCCAGGTCCTGTTCCATAAGTGCAGAGACGTGATATACAGGGTGTAGCACTTAAACTGTATTGGACCATATCTCCTTTACCATAAAAGTTATTGAAAAAAGTCTAGAAACAAAAGTGGCGTGCTGTATTCTAGTGGCGTATCAAACTTATGGTTTTTTAAATGGGACACCCTATATTTTATTGCAGATCAAAGAGTACTTCTTTTTTTATGCAACATGGTATACCGCTAACTTTAGCGGTTTTGCAGTTATAACCGCTTTTCCAAAAAATTTTACCATTTTTGGAAATTTTTTTGACAGAAACTAAATCAGGCCGGCGGGTAGTTTTTATATTAAGGGACAGGCAAAGACCTGTTCTACCTTCACATATTTTTTTTCGGGTACTGTATGGAAAAAAGAAAATTTTTGATTGACATTCACGATTTGTAAATTTTTTCGAAAATTTTAATTTGCACCCCCCTAAAAAAATCACAGCGTTGGATAACCGAAATTTCAAATTTTTAATTGGTACTACAAAAACACATTCCCTGAATAAATAAACGCCCTTTACCAAATACCTACATAATAAAACAAAAGGTATGCAGTTGTCAAATGCTTATAGAACAATATAGAAAAATGATAAAATTTTTTGGAAAAGCGGTTATAACTGCAAAACCGCTAAAGTTAGGGGTATAATATGTTTTATAAAAAAAAGTACTTTTCAAGTGCTTTCCAAATCTGCAATATTATAAGGACATGGCGACAGTAATTGCCAACAATTTTGCTCCTAGACTTTTTTCGATAACTTTTATGGAAAGGAGCTATGGTCTAAAGGAGTTGAGGTGCTACACCCTGTATATATATTATGCTTTGTAGACTAGCAGAAGGTAGAGTGAGACACGACGAACATGTCACTACTTACAGAAATTGGCATAGATAATAAAGATCTAAAAATCATCAAGAATATATATTCTACAACCAACCGCTAACATAAGAACGGGCGACCAGTTGACGGAAGCGGTTGGCAACCAGTTGACGGAAGCGGTTTCAATAGAGCGGGGAGTACGGCAAGGCTGTATACTATTCCCATGCTGTCAACATTTACTCTAAACTTATCTTTAAACAAGCTCTAGAAAAATATGATTAAGACATACTAGTTAACGGTGAGCGTCTGAACAATATTAGATATGCTGACAATGCAGTGGTATTTGCGGACAGTTTGGCGGGCTTAAAAATATTGATTACACGCATAACCAAAATTATCCGACACTACGGATTAGAATTTAACATAAAGAAGACAAAATATATGTAATCAGTAATATATCAGTAAGTACACAATTAACCAACAACCAGTTGAGAGGGTTGAAAGCTACACGAATAGACACTGCAAGAAGAAAAAAGTACGCCTTGGAATATCTCGAAATTCTTGAATTACGTCTCTCTACGTTAACATAAATGTGAACATCGATGTTGAGTGGCGTTACATGAGATCTCCAAATCTCTAAATTTTTTTTAAAAGCTGGCACCGTTCTAGTGAAACCACAAAGGAAGAGACTTTTGTAAACGTAATTTATCTAGCAAGTCTTCGATGTTATTTTGTAGTAAATCATCAGATGTTAGTCTTTTGATATAAACTATAGGATCAATTAGACGTTACCTCAGTATGCCACACCAGAAATTGTATTCAGAACTTGAGTCGAGCCGGTCGTAATTCTTAGTGTACTATTAACAAAATTATTTTCTTTGTTTATTATTTCTTCAATTTTAAATGGCTAATGACAGACAGGATGTTTTCGACCCCGTTCGGCATACTCCTAACGCATGGGCAATGATCATGGGTCGGACACTACTTTTATACGGTTCCCGTTTCAGCAAATTTCGTGTTGAATCTGTCTCCAAACAGGAAGCTTTCAACCGATCATTGTGGGAGACATGCTTAAGCACTACAATAGAGACCATAGCTGGGTGTCTATCAAATATAAATGCACCCAGTACGATGCATCTCCTGCGAGCAAGTGTTCAAGAATGATAAGTCTACAAAAGCCCAGCATTGCAGGCCCACCCTAAAGAAGCCAATGAGAATAAAAAGCGGTTTGGCGTGCGAGGACAGTCCAACAGCATAGTGGCTTGACGCATGTGGTGTCAAGCCCAGATAGGCGGACGTCCAGGAGTTGTATTCTAATCTGTGGCGTACGAAACCGGTTGTCTAGCTACCTGAGGAGCTTTTAGAAGAGAGTGAGGTTCCAAACGCCGCAGCTCACGTTCTCACCCCTATTATGGTGATAGATTAAAAAGCTTAAAAGGTCTACAGAAATTGGTCCCGACGGAGTGAAAGTGGGTTACTGCTTCATGCACGCCAAGAAGTTCTCCGCCTCCTGTTTAACTTCATTATGTTATCAGGTAAGGTGGAGGATCAATCGTACAATATTTCTACTAAAGGAAAGTAAAAACAAGAACATAAGTAAAATGTGTGTCTTGCAACATCTCTTGTAAACATTGACACGTGTGAATAGTATAAACTATGAAAAATGCTAACAGTTAACTGTAACGGCATGTGTGTGTTAAAGTGCAAAGCGCTATCTAAGCGATAGCTTTAATGCTTGTAACACACGTTGCCGATAAAGCCAAGTATAACTTGTACAGAAGCAGACACGCACCAAAAGAACACCTGATGCAGCATTTCGCTCTTATTGTGAGCTCATCAGAGGTGTATACTTAAGTGCGGTATACGACTGTACAAGACGGCGGTTGGTCTTTTAAGCTCTTGTGGAGCAATGAACATAAGTAAAATGTGTGTCGTGCGACATCTCGTGTAAACATTGACACGTATGAAAAGTTATCTAAGCAATAGCTTTAATGCTTGTAACACACGTTGCCGATAAAGCCAAGTATAACTTGTACAGAAGCAGACACGCAACAAAAGAACACCTGATGCAGCATTTCGCTCTTATTGTGAGCTCATCACACTTCTGATATCGCTATCGCTTAGATAGCGCTTTGCACTTTAACACACACATGCCGTTACAGTTAACTAAAAAGAAAAAGTTAGTCGAGAACTACCGACCACTGACCATTTCCTTTCAACTATGCCGCGTGTCCTGGGGCATTATAAACCAAAAGTTGCAAAACCATGTGTGATTCGCACCCAGACAAAACTGGTTTGTGTCAGAATCTGGGTGCTTCAATGACGTCCACAATCTAAACGAGCTGCTACGGCATTCGAAAGCCATAAGTTAAAACCTAGTCGTAATGCAGTCTGATATATTAAAAACCTTGGATAAACTCCTTTAGAACTCCCTGGTACCTTCACAACGTCAGAAAGATCTGCCAGAGCAAGTGATACGCTTGGTAGACAATGAACTGCGTAGAAATAAAATGTGACCAAGTTGATAAAGTAAAGAGAAGGGTTAAGCAAGGAGGCTCTTTTTCGCTGCTACTCTTTAACGCAGTTTTAGAACCCGTACTGCTACACCTAGAGTAACAACACTAGCACGGAATCAGCTCAGATTAACGGAGCAGTACCATGGGGGCTAGGTAAAATTGCGTTTGCTTCCAAGTCAAGCCGACCAAATACCTTGGCACCTGAAAGATCCAGGGTTGTACATAGGCAAGGAAGAGACTGTACCGTACACAACAGCGGTCAGTTGCCTTAAATATCTGGGAATGGAAATATCTCTTGGACAGGAATTGAAATTCTGACAGAAACGCTAAATAAAGTCAGGAGGTTAGCGTTAAAGCCACAGCAGAAAATTTTCCCGCTACCTAATCCCACTCTTACTAGTCATAGCAACCTCCCCAGTCAGTCTGCTAAAGCAGTTAGTTCAAGAGCTACAAGTAATGATCAAACAAATATACCACCAAATACAATCTACCGCTAACGGCTTGCTCTACTGTAGTAGGAAAAAGGGGATTAGGTCTGTCGAAATTAGAAATTAGTCAATTCGGCAACTCTAAATGCAGGTCTTGTCTTGGTGTCACAGTCAAAACCAGGTGATTCAAGCTTTTACGGAAGGCTCACGTTTGGTCAATCGTCTTGAACGTACGCAACAATTGGCCTTTGTAGAAGATTAGCAACCTCATGGTGCTTAAGTCATATAGGCGAAATATCTGCCCTGACAATAAGGGTGAATTCATCCGCTGATAAAGTGGCCATAAACAAAACTGTGTCTTGCAGACAATGTGAAGCCCAGAAGGAGACATTTAGCCAAATTCTCGGGCAATGCACATACACTAAGCCCAGCAGAATACACCGCCACAATAAAATTTACAAAGTCGTTGTAGAACAAGTTACAAAGCAGCAGCCCCCCGGTGATAGTAACGACGAAATCTTCCAACAGGCTACCCACGAGCGGGAATCTCAAACCCGGTCTGGTGTTGCAGAGAAAAGAAAGAAGTTTTCGTAGTGATGTGACGGTCCGCCATGAAGATAATGATTACCTCGCGCAAGGACAAAAGGAAAATCTAAATAAATGTAGCCAATTGCTACTAATCTTCCGTGAAGGACGTGAGGTTTCCGGAGAAGTCCTGCCAAGTAAGAACTAGAAGAGCGATGCCCAAGGAGACGGTTAAAGCCCAAGAAATCCTGAGTATTTCCGACAAGCAGACACTATTAACGACGTCCTTATTAGCGCACCCTAGTTCCATTGAAATTTATCTCTAATTTGTGAACTACAACGCTCTTCTTTACCCTGCGTGGAGAAGAAAGGTGAAAGGCTCTACACTCACCTTAGTCTTAAACCCTGTATGCCACTTCTATTGTCACATATGTGTTATACTTTATTCTACGACTCGGTTGCTTGGAACTAGAAACTTTAATTACTTTATTTATTTTGTTTGTTCCTATTCTCTTTTGTTACGAGGTTACCCTTGTTGTATCCGGTTTTATGTATGGTAGTCGTACCATTTTTATCTATTTATTATTGGTTATGGGTCTACATAGTTGACCCCTGTTGACCAGGGTTGGATTCGTAGTGGATGTTGGTATGGTGTCTTACAGGTAGGCGCCCGGGGAAGCCTGGTCAGGCTATTCAGGGAGCCCGAGCGATAGCCAACACATGGGACCGCTTGCGATTGTTACATATGCACGTTAGCATGTAAGTGCGGGTTTTTCCAAACGTATGCATGGGAACTTGTAATATATTTTTTAATGTAACACGCAACGCACATACAGGTATTTGCACTAAAAGTTGGCCAAAAGTTATTTTTTGTAAATTACCGCGGCATAAAAGGACTTCTTATTTGATAAATTTAAATATATGTACAACAATGAATCGCGATTCTTTTGCCACCTGCACGGCTAATAAGTGAACTATCTTAATCAAAATGTTATTATTTTTAACTTTAACTAATTCCTGACAGTGACTGCATTTGCTTTAAATGAATTTTAAAAGTAATGAAATACTTACAGTACGGATCGTTTTGCAGAAGGTATGTATTATATATTTTAATTATTACTTATGTTCTAAAAATTAAATATCACTTATTTACAAATGTTTTTAAGGATAACATCTACTTTTTTGACATTATCCAAATGAATTGTTATACTTAGATGTTTCTGAACTAGATCAGTAGTTGACTCAATTTTTAGCAATATTTCCAAAAAAGCAAATGCTCAAATAAATCATTGTCAAAATCCATTTTATAAAATTATTGCATTTTATAAGATTATTATTAATTATTTTTCTTGAGACTACATCTATGTTTAACATTTTATTTTGTTAAAATTGAACACATTATACATTATTTTCCATCTATGATTGTTGTTACTTTTGGTTTGTTATTTTTTTTTCGTAGGATCATCTAGTGTTAAAATAATAACTCGAAGGCAATTTTATGGTATAATGCAACAACAAAAATATGATAATATTAACAAAAAATTAGAATATGCAGAAAATTATTTGAATTGTCATAATTATTCGGAGGAACAACGAAAAGATTTTAAACATAAAATATCTATCTAAAATGGAGATAAAATGGAAATGGATTGCTTCACATTATAAAGAAAATATGTTTTTAAAAAACAATGAAATCTGGCTACAAGGCATTTACCAATATCCAATTCCCACAGCAACAATTCGATTGGGACAGCCATTCAAGTCATTTACCAAATCAAGTGAGCGAAGTAAAAGACGCAAAACTCAAGAAATTTATACTACTTTTGACAAGGAAGAATTATCTTTTGCTACTCAAATAAAATTGCGAGCTGAAGGCAAAACAGATGCATCCAACATTATTAAAGATATGAGTAAATCTCCGAATCGAGCAACAAAATATGGAAAGGCGTACCTCAGCAATGCACAAATATCACAGCTGACACCATTACAAGCATTGTCGATGTTTGTCGAAGCAGGTGCTCTCAAGAAGACAATATGAAATAATTAGAAATTGTAATAAAATGCTACACTCTATTGCAAAAAGCGAAAAAAAACTGCACCTTCAAAGTTGTGTCATATCGAGTGACAGCAACTTAATTACAAGATTTATTAGATCACACGGTTACTCTGCTTTTATTATATATACAAGAAGTTATCGAAATTTTAAGTGAAAAAGACAGAAGCTCACAACAAGCACAGCATAAACAAAAATTTCAAAATGATTTAGAGTCCGATGCAAATATATTTCAAAGCTCATTTGTGCCATTACAATTAACTTGTGGTACAGATAATAAAATTACCATCTGGCAGAATCCAACACCCTCTTCACCGCAATACTGTCCATCAATCCGAATACGATTTATTAAAGAATCCACGGATATAATTAACGAAGAAGAAGATAGATGGAAAATAACAAAAAAAAGCAACAACAATCATAGATGGAAAAATATGCAATGCTGTCACTAACAACAAATCCACCATGAAATGTTACATCTGTGGAGCAACATCTAAAGATTTCAATAATTTAACAAAAAAAAAAGGAAGTTAATTAGGATTCTTTCAAATTTGGGTTATCAACCTTGCACGCCAGAATTAGATTATTTAAAACTTTGTTGCATATTTCTTATAAGTTACCGATTAAAAAATAGCAATTAAAATCTGAGAGTGACAAAATTAAACAAAGAAAATTGGAAATTCAACAAAAATTTAGACAAAAAATTCCCAAGACAAATTTTGGAAACAGAAATGATGGGAGTACAAGCAGAATATTTTTTACAGATCCGGATTTAGCAGCACAAATAACAGGTGTGAACTCGCAACTTATATACCGGTTTAATGTAATTTTAGAAACAATATCTAGTGGCTTTAAGATCAACAAGGAAATGTTCGCTAATTACACTATGGATACTGCAAAATTGTATATTCAATTGTACTCATGGTATCCAATGACACCTACACCTCACAAAATTCTAATTCACGGTCATTTTGTCATTGAGAAAGCATTGCTGCCTATAGGACAGTTGTTAGAAGAAGCAGCAAAAGCAAAATTATGTGAGAAAGTTCTCCAGAGAAGAATGCAATACTGATGTACTCAGACACTTTCTTGACAAGCATAAGACCTATATCGAAAAAAACCCAGCCATTTCTTACAGAAACCCACATTAAACATTTCAGATTCACGAACGTCGGAAAAGAATTCTGACGACGAACACTCGGCTGAACCAGAAATGTCTTTAGATGAAGAACCGTATCTTTCGTCTTCTGATTAATGATTTTTTAAAAATTTAAATAGATTTTATATTTGTTGTTAAAGATTTTATTTGTTGTTTAATTTTGTATTTTGTTCATTAAAAGCAGTCCTTATTGTATAATATCATCATAAATGTGTATATAAATACATTTAAAACCAGTTATATACAAAAAATAATTTTGGTCAGATTTTTGATTCAAGTAATCCTATGTGCGACGTTCAGTTGAAATTAAATATTGAATCAGACACGTCTTCCTAAGTTTTAACATTGATTATAAATGGTTTTAATGACTCCTATAATAATCAGCGTACATTGACATCAATCCGAATGCTTAGACGCAAAAAAGCAAGGGAGCATTTCAAAATCAAAACATACAAAGTACACTCATGAAATTTAAAACTTGGACACCACAATTTCTGTAAACAAAAGTTTGCACATTGTGAAGCGGGCTTAAGGGTATCATTTACAATTCTAACAGCAGGTAGTCTCAGCAGGGGTTATCTTATAGAAGGACTGTAGAATGAATCATTACACTAAGCACGTTTTAGAAAATAGGTAATTTACGTTGCTTACTTAATTTTTTCTTTAAAGAATATATTTGAAGGTATCGCTAATTAAACACCATAGCTCGATTAATTATCGAATCAAAATTTTGTTTAGGAAATGTTTACAAAATTAGAAATAATTTTGATTTAAAAACGTCTACAAGCAATAACTTTTAAATTAAATCAAAAACTAAACATGGTTATTTGGGTTGACTGATTATTACTTATTTTTAAATAAATCTAACCTACTAATTATTGTAAGTTATTAAAAAAAATCATTAAACTCTCTATTCATAATATTTAGTCCTTACAAAATGTATATTTTATGACGTTTCATTTTTTTCTGTAGTTAATATAAAAGTGAAAATAAAAACTAAGGCAATTCTTATTGTCAACGTATATATTTAGTTTTTGACAAGAATTTATTACATAATTATAATTAAGATACCAAGTTATAGTTTAAAATTAAATGAAAACGTTTTTTTTAAATAAAGGTATTACTATATAAATAAATATAAGAAATCAATAATGGGTGTGACCTCCATTATTATTGATACATTCTTGGAGGCGTCTGCTCATTGACGCTATCAAGGTATCAATATAATTAATATTAATCGTTTCCCATGCGGTATCAATGGCTGCAATTAGTGCATTACGGTTTACTGGTATAAAATTTGGCCCTTGTTGTCTTCGGATAACAGCAAGTATTCGAGCCCAAACATTTTCGATAATGTTAAAATCTGGGCTTTTGCTGGCCAGGGTAACAGCTCCAAGTTATTTGCTTGTATCCAGTTGCGCACAACCTGCGAAGTATAGGGTCATCATATCCCGATAGTTAATTATCGAATGTTCCAAGAAAATATGTGTAAATAGTAAATGGAATCTACTAACGTAACGTTAAGTCGTTAATTATAGTTACATAACTCTCCTTTCATAAGATATAGTTCATATTAATATGCTTATTGTAAAGCTTCGTACACACCTGAACAACAAACCGAGGAACAAACAGAACAACGAACCGAACGGCAATCGGAACATTAATTTGGACGGTGCTACGTACGAATTTTAGAACAGATTCGCAAGTCCTGATTGTTCCACGAACGGTTTGCGGCGTTCCCGCAACTTGTCGGTTTTTTCTCCGACATCAAAGAAAATGCGCGCGAATGCGTTTGCAGGTTTGGACGAATCTAAACAAAACGGCGAACAAACTTATGCGGGAGAATTAAATTATTTATTTTTGTCCTCCCTTTGTGGGTTTGTTGTGTTTTAGGTAATATTATGGAGTTGACAGAAGAAAAATGTTTTAAATTAATCAGTGTTTAAGAATGCAAGAAAAAAAACGATGTCCCTATTAGCATCATTTGTGCGTAAAAAATTTGGTTGGCACTATCTTCTTGTTTTCCGCAATTTTCTCTTCTCAATAATAAATATATATATGAACTGAAAACTACTGAAAATAATTATGGGAACAGCACAAACGTTCCGTTTGTTGTTCGGATTGTGGAAATCATAAAAGATCGTTTGTCGTTCTGTTTGACTTTCGGTTCGTTGTTATGTTTGTTGCTCGGTTTGTTGTTCAGGTGTGTACGAAGCTTTACAACTTAAGCAACAATTTTTGGCGAATAAAGATTAGTTTGTGATGTAATATTAGAAACACAAATTTATATCATATCAAATTTATGACAACTTAAAACCAAGAACGTGTATGTTATTGCTAAGAAATTATTAAGGAAAAGCGCAATTGCAGTGTAAATATTTATAATTAGATATTTTCGAAAGTTTATAAGTCCTCTATTGTAATCTTAATACTTAAAAGAAAATCCTGTCCATTAGCATTATAAGGAAATGGCTTTTACTTTATGAATAAGTTTCAATAACAATAGAATATCCTTGCTTGTTTAATTTACTTCCTTTGAGTCATATTGCTCTAAGGGTTGTTACATTGGTCATTAGAAGTATGTAATAAATAAACAATTACCTACTGTTTGAGAAGGGGTAGTGTGAACCAATAAATAAAGTAAGAAATGTAAATTCCATTTTAGTTTAAAATTTCAAGTGTTGTGAAAATGCCACCTCATCTCGGTGCTGATTTGAAAGCGCGGATTGTTTCGGAATTAGCGGCGGGCCGTAGCGTGCGTGAAATTTCACGTATGTTAGATATACCAAAAGCACCGTAGGGCATTACCGAGTAAAATGGAATCTTGAACACACTTTGAAAGAGCCATCGGAAGTGGTAGACCTAAAGTATCTACACGTGCTCAAGATCTCGAGTTGTTTCATTACGTAACAGAACAACCATTTGCTACATACTCCAGGGCTATAGCAGATACACATTTTCCCGGATGCCGTATAACTGCACAAAAAGATTAAAGGAGATGGGAATAAAGAAGTATAATGCTGCTGCGAAAGAAGTTCTCAGTGACGAAAATATGAGACGTCGTCTGGAATTTGCAAGGCGATATGTGAACGAACCTTTGGAATTTTGGAATCGAGTGATTTTTAGCGACGAAAAACGTTCAATAGCCGCAACGATGGACCACTAAAAGTTTTTAGAATGGAAGGAACTCGTTACGAAAATAATCACATATGTCCTAAAAACGAAGTGGTTATTTTTCTGTGAATGTGTGGGTTGGGTTAGCGCGGGGTCCAGGAGTTTGTTGGGCTATCGATGGACGTCTTGATTCTGCTGCGTATTTAGATATTTTGGAAACTATTATGAAACCTTCAGTCGAAGTGTTTTATCCAGACGAAGATTATATTTTCCAACAAGTAAGTATTCTTATTTCACTATACTTTCTCCAAAAAATAGTTCGGGATCTGTTGAATTAACATTTTCATAATGTATTTTTGTTGTTAAAGGACAACGCCCTATTCATACTTCGCGGGTTGTGCGCAATTGGATACGAGAAAATAACTTTGAGCTGTTACCCTGGCCAGCAAAAAAGCCCAGATTTTAACATTATCGAAAATGTTTGGACTCGAATACTTGCTGTTATCCGAAGACAACAAAAAAAATAACGTTTTCATTTAATTTTAAACTATAACTTGGTATCTTAATTATAATTATGTAATAAATTCTTGTCAAAAAACTAAATATATACGTTGACAATAAGAATTGCCTTAGTTTTTATTTTCACTTTTTATATTAACTACAGAAAAAAATGAAACGTCATAAAATATACATTTTGTAAGAACTAAATATTATGAATAGAGAGTTTAATGATTTTTTTAATAACTTACAATAATTAGTAGGTTAGATTTATTTAAAAATAAGTAATAATCAGTCAACCCAAATAACCATGTTTAGTTTTTGATTTAATTTAAAAGTTATTGCTTGTAGACGTTTTTAAATCAAAATTATTTCTAATTTTATTTTGTAAACATTTCCTAAACAAAATTTTGATTCGATAATTAATTAGCGATACCTTCAAATATATTCTTTAAAGAAAAAAATTAAGTAAGCAACGTAAATTACCTATTTTCTAAAACGTGCTTAGTGTAATGATTCATTCTACAGTCCTTCTATAAGATAACCCCTGCTGAGACTACCTGCTGTTAGAATTGTAAATGATACCCTTAAGCCCGCTTCACAATGTGCAAACTTTTGTTTACAGAAATTGTGGTGTCCAAGTTTTAAATTTCATGAGTGTACACTCAGTTAAAAATATGTTTTGATTTAACGTATACCGTAAATAAACTTTTATCATTGATTATAAATGCTTTTATCATTCATGCCTATTTCATGCTTGACCCATATTTTATATTAAAACCTATTTTTTTGAAATTATCAATAAAAACATTAATTAGTTATTAAAAAATACATAATTTAAATAAAATAATGTTATGTAAATTGTCATCAGGCCGTATATAAATTAAAACAAAAATGACAATAAATCATTTTATTTCAAAACCACCTTAACTAGAATTTAAAATAAGCAACAAGTTGGTATAAAAATAAATCATTTCACATATGAAATACTTAGGTTTAACTATAACTGGTTAAATTAAAATTAAAAATATTTTAAAACATTTTTTCATAAAGTTATAAATCACAAACGTTTAATTGCAAATTATTAAATATTTAACAGTAATTATCATGTTCTTATAAGTTAAAGCGAACGTGATGAGGATCCTAAATTTTTAAGGTTACGTAGGATCGAGCGGGAGTCGTTGTAACCTTTGACCGAGCTTTGCTACCAGCAAACTTGAGGCTTAGGTAATAATTACAAGACGTAAAAGATACAGGAATGTAACGTGCGGTAAGATTTATTTCTACATTTTGTTTCAGTTCACAGTTACACAGAATATTCTTAGAGGAGTTTATTTTATCACATTCGCTTCGCACACACGCCGCTTGTAGAAAATTTATTTAATAGGACATCACAAATTATTATCCTTTATGGAGAAGTTTCTTCCGAACACTATTTAGCTTAGTGACCGAAAAATAGTCTTTGACTGTTACAAACGATGACTTTCGTGCTGGTTCGTGCTCAATTTATTTTAATTGAAAGCGGAGAAATTATAAGTACAATGACAAGTTAAAAATAAGATATTTTCACTTTGCAAAAGAGACATACCAATTAATTTTCTAGACAATTCCCATCTTTCAAAGCAACACTAAAGCTTTATACTGACACTTTTAACACCACAGAAATAACCAACGCAGTAGGGAGGCTTATGACATGTGGTTATATGGCGACATACATGTAGCTTCCTGAGTTATAAGTTACCTATTCATGATAATTCGTTTTGTTACATGTGATTATTGTAACGGCATTATTACAAAACAATTCACTCATTCGTGCGTATAATTACGCTAATAGAATTGCACAAACGTCCTTATGCAGACGTTTAAATGTTAATCCATTCAAGTCATTTTGGGTTGATAGCAAATAAAACTAGTGTTACCTTTATAAATCTTTACTTTTTTATCTTCTCGAAATAAATCAATGTGACTTTTACATCCAGCAAAATTTTATTGTTTCGACTTTACTAAAACGACAATAAATTTTTCTACTGCGGGAGGTCCTTCATGTCAAATTACACTTAAACTTTAGATTAGATTCTATTAGATTTAAATCAAAGGTTTTGAATAGAATTTTCTGTCAAACTATAAGTGCCATATTGTTACGTACAAATTTCCTATTGTTATTTTAGTTATAATGACGACATAGGTATTATTTAAATGTAGTGCAATTTTACATAAATTAACATTTAATTTTGTATTGTATTAAGAATGATTCGAATGCACATAAATTTTCAGGGAGTTTGACATCTCAAATTACAACTTTTTTTTACATTGCCAATAAAATGCTTATCGTACACTCTTTAAAGAATTGCTCAATAAAATAAACGCGTTTTAGTTATCTTTGTGCCACATATACATTAATGTTACAAGTCAATATCGAGATTACTGTACGAATTTAATTTGAATTCTTACCAACATCTTATAATAAACTATGTCACAAATCAAACCAGTTTCATTTGTCACTGCACTACACGTTGCATCTGTAATACACAAATGAAATCACGAAAAAAATGATATATTTGAAATCCTTCCAACCATCGGAGGTTACACGATGTGTAATAAACACAGTTGATTACAATTAATTATACAACATAGGACGTTGTCTACGAAATACAACCACAAGTTATATAGTGAAGTAAAGCAACAAAAATATCTAATGCAAATTTCGAGCCAACTGAAGAATTTTTAAATTTATGATGTAAAATTAATTTATTTTTTTTTTGCTTGTTCGATTCCTTGATAACAGTCTCGATGTTTGTATTGAATGACATTCCGTTTAAATTAGCTTAACGTTAAGAGAAACAGTGAGAACAACGATGAAGAAAGAAAATGAGATCTTAAAAAAAGGATAACAACCAAGAGACTTCAATGAATTGAAAAAGAAGTACAGAATATTAATACACGATTTGATCAACTCGAAAAAAAATAAGATAAAATAATATAGTTATTCAGAGGCTCAAGACCCAAAGGAGATGAAAACAGAAATTGGAAAATTTCATAATTAAAAAATTAGAAGTCAATGTGGAGATTAAAGCAACCCTAAAATGGGTCTTGCAATACAGGGTCTACCACGGAACCCGTTCATTAAAAGTTTACAAAGTTCCTTACTATTTATGAATTTGAAACTTTCAGGTTAAGAATAACCCATAGCTCTTCAGTAATAACCGGAAATGGCCATCAACTTTCTCAAATTAAATAAAACACCCTGTGTATTATTACATTTTTGGATTCTACAGTTGATTCTACGATACACTGTATTAGGTTATCCTATACCTATCGTCAACGGTTTTCGAGTTATTGTGATTTTTTAACAAATGTTGTGTTTTGGTGAAGGGTATTTAATAGCCTATCTTTTGCTCTTCTTCAAACACAAAACCTCCATATTTTAAAAACAGCAAGTAAAATCATAAGAATCCACTAAATACATTTGCAGACTATTACAGGTTATACAGGGCGTCCAAAATTTGCTAACAACGCCGAAAAAACTTCAAACACAAGAAAGTCATTCTTTCCAATTGAATACTCTGTATACTTTTACATATTTACATGACTATTTAATTTACGCATCGATATGCTATAGGTATCCCTATACCTTTTTGCGGTTTTGTCATTATTAACGCTTTTTATCAAATATTAATTAAAACTACAATTAAAAACTAAGCGGATTTAAAAGTAGGCTGTGAGTATGATTAAATAATCAAATGTTTCTCTGGTTGTCATTCTCATTGAAGCAAAAAGTTTATTTTATAAAATGGAATCAGTTGAATATTCCAACACTGATATTTTAAATTAATTCTATATCCATGGCGAATGTGGAAAAATACGGTACGCGACAACTCGGCGATTCCATGTCGGCGAGAATCAACTCGGCGATGGTCAAGTCGGCGATCAGAAACTCGTCGATGGTCAACTCGGCCATTTCAACTCAGAGATGCTATACTTGGCGACGGCGAAGTAAAATTTTTATAAGGAAAGTAAAAACATGATATTGTAGAAATTCTTTGATTTTATTCATCATGTACAATGCATAATAATAAGTACAATAATATACAACATCTTATTCCATATTATAATTGTGGGATAGCCCTCTAAGGTATTCGATTATATTGTCTCTATTGTAATTGGCCACCTTATTTAAAATTCTTTGGTCGAGTTCCACATAGCGTCTTCTTTTAATTGTGACACTGCGCCCGGTTATTGCTCTTTCGTAGTCAGCATCATATGTTGTCTGAACCTTCCTTAAATTTTCTATGAAGGTCCATAATGTTGGGTGAGCAATCCCAGAACCGAAAGCCAATTGCAGCTTACGGTGACATGCTTCGGCGAAATTATTAGTTCTGTCTCTTCCATTCAAAGTGCGGAAGTAAACAGACCAAATCGCTGATGGAAACGTTGCCGGCATTCTAGTTCCATTATTTCTCAGTCGTCCGATGTAATTATTGGTGAACCATCCCAAAATAGGTTCGAATTCATCTGGCAAAGAATCTTCTAATTCAGCAATTGCAGCAATTACATCCTCTTGTGGAACAAATGCCAGTGAAGTAATCATTTTCGCTTGTAGTGCAAATTCTGGATCAGAATTGTACCGACCAAGGAGATTACAAGAAGATAAATGCCTTCGAAGATTCTTTACTAGGTGGAATAAACACCCCCAAATATCTGCTTCTGGGAAAACTTGTCGTATAGCCTGGTGAATCCCCAATTCGTAATCCACGCTGATGCTTTCGGGATTCAACTGTGGCCAAAGTTCTCTTACCATGTTGAACAATCTAAGGTAAGTTTCTGCGGTCTTATCGGGTAGCAAACAATACAGTATTGGAAACACAGGACCCTTATCTTCGTGCGTATCTTTCCTTGCCAAAATGACAAATATTTGCGCGAAAAGTGGTGGGCTCAATAAGAAAGTGCCATCCACAAATAATTCTTTCATACTTGCACTCCACGTTGAATGGTATTCTCTACCAAATATCAATATACGCTGTGGATCAACCTGAATTCTTCCAGAATCCGCCAACAAAAAATTCTCAAAATTGGTAGGGCTGTACTCGTATTGCGAGTACTCATGTGGAATGTTAATTGCCTCGCGAGTTTCTGGATTTGCCGGTGCGTTGGACGTGTTTATTCTTACTCTTCCTTTGACGGCAGCCAAAACACTTCCTAAAATTCGTCCTCTAATTTGAGAAGGATTTTCCATCGTTGTCGTGGCCAGGTGCTTTACGGTGGTATTCATTTGTTGCGAAACAACATTTGCAGCATTTCCTACTGTACTGCATGTGTGCAGATTTCGGATTGAATTGAAAGTACCATCCACAATATTGGTCCATATCCTGCCCTTGCAATTTTCATGTTTATGTTCACAGCGCCAGAATTGAATGGTGTTGTCCTTATTGGTTTTATCCTTGGTGTAGAGATATCCATCCCAGGAGTATTTTGCCTGGCCCCTTTGGCTGAGCACGTTTTCCATCTTACTGAGAAAAACGGAAAATTTGTTATTTCATTGAAACAGTACTGTAATAAATAATATTTCTTACCTTGTTCGATGAATATAAATTAATTATAACAACGTTGGCTTAAGTATTTCGGTACCCGACAACTTACAAAAAAAACAAAATCGCACACACTGTCACTACTTCAGACACAAATCTGTAATAATTGGAAAGAAAAGCAAGAATTTACCTTTATACTGTAAAAATATGAATTGTATGAGGTGGAGGTGGAAATAGTAGTTTTCGTAATGAGTTCTTGTGTAAATTCGGCTAAAAAGAACTAAAAAGGTAATTAACATAATGATGATAACAATGAAGGGCTTAAAGATTAACTAGTCATTAACGTTATTAATTTTACAACCTGTGGTATTGGAAATTAAATAAACAAGGAACATTTAGTTTGGACTACTGATTATATTTTGTAATACTAAAATATTTTAAATTATCATGCACATCATTTGTATTGTAATCTAACAACAAAAGAATTTTTGTTTAATGTAAAAGTTGTATTGTATTTCTAATTGGTACTCCTTAGGCGATAGTACCCTTGAATAGACCGGATTAGGAATCTATGTAACTAGCAAATTAAACAATGAATTAATTTCGGCAACATGGGCAAGTAATAAAATATATACGGTTGTCAGGTTACTAGAAATTCTGAATTGTGTAACATTAAAAAAATATCTATGGTATCACATTACTGTTCCATTAATAATTATTATCAATTAAATCTATTGTCTAATTAAATGCTCTTTAAGCGCTTTTTTCACATAAACAAATCTTGCAAAATAGATTGGCGTTCATTTTTGTACTAAACTGAAGGTCCTGCAACACCTACCGGATGTTGGTCCAACATATTGAAATAACCCTGTATAATGAACACTAATCTAATCTGGAAACTATTAAACCCCATATCACAGAATATAAACAACGGGCAGAAGCGATGGCTAAGCATTCTTTTAGAACGATATTTTTAACGCTTGGGTGCGAATCCCTCAATAAGTGTGACACCGCCACTAGCCTTCGCTTCTGTCCGTATTCTGTGCCCATACTATGTTAACCATCAAAAGAGTAGTTTATCGAATGTACTGACTAATGACGTAATGCAATTTGCACAAGAGGCACAATGAATTAATGAAGCTTAAGCAGTATAATAATGGTAGCATAATAATATATCATATCATCGCCGAGTTGACCATCGCCGAGTTTCTCATCGCCGACTTGACTATCGTCGAGTTGGTATCGTCGAGTTGGTATCGCCGAGTTGACCATCGCCAAGTTGGTATCGCCGAGTTGACCGTGCTCGGGAAAAATACTTAGCAGAACTTGTAGAACATTTAATGAACGATATCCTAATCTGTGGCCAATTACCAAAGATAAATTTAGAAGAATGGAGTCATGTTTTTTGAATACACGAAGTGTTACGGTAAAAAAAAACCTATCGTTGAAGCAGAAGACAATGAAGTAAATGTGCTGGCTTATTTGCAGGCTCATTTTCGGAGTTAGAAAGTTGCAATTTCTAGTGAATTGGTTATCTCTCCCATGTCGATTCATTGCATTCTAAAACATTACCTATAGAATGCATCCCTACAAGGAAACATTAGTACAAGCCTTCCGCCTTGGGGACGAACAGAAAAGAGTTCAGTATTGTAAAATTATTTTATTAAAAATTCAAGAAGACAAAATTTTTTATCTAAAGTTATTTGTAACGATGAATCTAAGTTTAGTCGTTGTTAATCGACAAAATAATCGTTTCTGGGCAGGGGAAATCCTCACGTTTACAGAAATGCAAATTTTCAAGATCGCTACAGTTTTAATGTGTTCTGTTGCCTTTTAAATAATTTCGTAATCTACGAAATTTACTATGTCAATTTAAATGAACAGAAATACTTAGAACTTTTAAGAGGACAAGTTTCAAATTTTCTTCAAACTTTACATCCAAACATAAGACAAGACTGTTGGTATCAGATGGATGGTGCACCTACCCACAATACTAGAGAGATTTATCGGAAATTGACAGAAATGTTCGAAAACCGATGGTTTGGTTCAAATGGGCCTTGGAGTTGGCCTTCTCGGTTCCCAGAATTGACGCCACAAGATTTTAATTTTTGGAGGCGCATAAAACGTGAAGTTTATAGCACACCTAGCGATAACAGGCAAGACCTACCAAATCGTTTTAGAATAGTCTTTCAGCGATTAGACCGAAACGAAATAGGCAGAGCAACTATAAGGAAAACTGAACTAAGAATTATAAAGTGCTTGAACTGAATGGGGGTCATATTGAACATTTATAGAATTCTTCAGTTAGTTTGTCTATTATTTGTGGTTTTTTTCTCTTTCACTAAAATTATTTTTATTTGTTTGTTGTGTTAATATCATTAAATTCGTTTTGTAAAAGTAACTGTTTTCTCCGTTGTCTTACTTTCAAAACTGTGCTTAGTTTTTAATTGCAGTTTTAATCAATATTTGACAATAAGCGTTAATAACGACAAAACCGCTAAAGATAAGTATAAGGACACGTATTGCATATCGATGAGTATATTAAATTGTTACCTAAATACATAAAAATATACAGAGTGTTCCTGTAAACTTCTAATGAACGCGTTCCGTGATAGACCCTGTATACCTATTTTAACTTGATAACTATACGGACAAATTGGAAATAATGAAGAACAAATCAAAACTAAAATACAGTGATTCGTCGTATTTGTCATGTCAGCTATAGAAATAACAAAACAAAATTTTTTGTTTCTGTCAGTCTAGTTGCCGCATTTGTTGTAATCATTGTGTGGCTGTCATTGTTAGTGTTATTGTTGCTATTGAAGTCGTTGTTGCTGTTGCTCATTGTTGAAATTTTTAAATATGCCGGAATATACCAACGCAGAAATGGCAGACATGCATTTCATGTATGGCAAGGCCGATGGAAATGCTTATGAGGCACGTCGCCTTTATGCCGAAGCATTCCCAAACCGGGTACTTCCGTGTGCCAAACTTTTTACAAATTTACATCAATGTTTATCCGAAGTTAGATCGTTTAAATCAAGGAACGGTGATGGTGGTAGGCCTAGATCAGTTTCTACCCCCGAGGCAGAATTTGACATTTTAATTAATTTTATTATTATTATTATTATAATTATGCCGCACGACTGGTGTTCTGTCGAAGGATGCTGACAAAGGTTGCGGAGAACCCTAATTTTGTTACGAAAATTTTATTTACTGACGAAGCTGGTTTCACGAGAAATGGCATTTTTAATTTCCATAATAGCCATGTTTGGGCCGACGAAACCTGCACGCCATTGTTGAATCAAATCATCAACACCGATTTTCAATCAACGTTTGGCTTGGTGTGTTGGGAGACTAGTCAATTGTACCTTGACTTTTTGCTAAATACCTTGCCACTGCTGTTAGAAGATATAACCCTCAACCACAGAATTAATATGTGGTTGATGCACGATGGAGCTCCTGCACATTTTGCAGTCTTAGTCAAAATTACCTAAACAAAATTACAATGCCAGGTAGATAAGGCAAGGAGGTCCAATTGCATGACCACCTAGATCTCCCGACCTCACTCCGCTCGACTTTTGCATTTGGGAGTATTTAAAGACAGAAAAGCACTAAGCAAAAAACTAACTATCAACACAAAGACTGAGCATAAAATGACCGATATGGTATTGGAACAGAAGATGATTAAAAATACAGAAAATGTACAACCGTGTAAAGAGTATAACAAAAACAACATAAGAAAAATTCTAAAAATGCACGAAGTTTAAATGAAAAAGAACAAGAACTTGTACAAGAATTTGAAAAAGCAAATGTAGATATACTATTCGTAACAGAAACAAAGAAAAAAGGCCAAGGCCTGGAAGAAATTGGAAAGGGACATATACTAGTATATAGTGGTGTTACACCAGACAAAAGAGCAGCAGAAGGAGTAGGCATGGGTAATTAAAGATGAATACACCAAATACCTAAAAAATAAAAATTTACGTCACAAGAAGTTATAAAACTTGAAAGATAATTGGAACTACAAGACAATACCATGATAATAATTGTATATAGTCCAAGCAAAGACGAAGCAGCAACTAAAAAAAAAGAATTGTGGGAAGAATTGAACGAAACAGATGAAAACGTAAAAAGAAGGCTAATAATAATTGGGGACATAAACAGCAGGGTTGGTGTGAGAGGAAATAATACTGACAAATGTAATTGGTTTGCATGGAGAAAAACATATAAATAACAAAGGAAAGAGATTTATTAATTTCTGCAGGGAGAATAACATGATAGTAACAAATGCCTTCTTTAAACATAAATCCATACATAAATACACCAGAGAGGTGTATCAGGCAATAAAAATTAATAATAGATGATGTGCTGATAAAAATAACGTATAGAAAAAAAATACTTGATGTCAGAGTATGTAGAGGACCGGAGATTCACACCGACTATTACTTAGTAACAGCAAAAATTCGCTTTAATGTATAAAAATCAGAAAAAAACAGTACAGAATAGAGGTGTTTAGTCATCTAAATTACAAAAAGAAAAAACAGCATAACAATTTAAAGATAAGATAGAAAGGTCTTTAATAAAGAACATAAATGATTGGAGAAATTTAAATCTAGAAACTTCACGGTTAAGATTGAAAGAACTGATTGTAGTTTCAGCTAGAGAATCGTGTGGGACTGTGGGAGTCAATAAAACCAAAAAAGAGACAAAGTGGTGGAATCAAGAAATAAGAGAACAAGTGCAAATTAAAAAGTAAAATGGAAACAGTACCTAGGAAACAAAGTCAAAAAGCAAAGAAACGGACCTGGGAAGCATTTGGTAGATAGATAAAGATAGATAGCAAAAATAACCAGAAAAACGCTTAAAAACGCTAAAAATAAAAAGACTACAATGTAAAGAAACTGAAAGACAAAGATGGCAAAATAATTACAAATGAATCAGAAAGAATGAGAAAATGGAAAGAATACTTTTGTGGACTATTAAACCAGACAAACAAGAAAACATAAAAATGGAATGTAAACCGAGTAATAAACTAAGGGAAGGAACACAAAAAGGTATACCAACGGAAGAATAAATTATTTACAAAAATGTTAGAGGAAAATAAAAGAAAAATAAAAGATGAAGACAATGAAGGGAGGATACTAGTAGCGTTTGTTCCAAAAACATTAAGAGAACATGAAGCGACTGTAAAGGTAAGGGATGCTTCCACATCAGAATGATCTTTAATTACCCACTGGAAGAATTAAGAACAAGTAAATTAAATAATGGTACAAGGAAATTTAAAATTAACACAGAACATAGGTTCTATCAAATAAAAAAATAAAGTTTAAAGGAAGAAAAAACGAAGTGTACAAGAAATTATGTTAGAAAATTAGGAAGAAATGAAAATGGACGTCGAACCAAGAAATAGAATACCAGCAGCAGAAGTTGAAACGAAAATGGACCACGAATACATAAGTGAGATACCGAAAATACAACATGAAACGAACAGGAGTAAGAAATTTAAATATGAAATTGAAATAGAACATAAATGAAGAGGTAAAATTCGTTAAGAGCAAGAAAAAGCCAAAGTCAGAAAGAAGAAAGGAGAATGTCACATAGGTATTGAAGTAAGAGAGGGTTAAAAAGAAAAAAAAAAAAAAAAAAAAAAAAAAAAAAAAAAGAGAAGAAAAAAAAAAAAAAAAAAAAAAAAAAAAAAAAAAAAAAAAAAAAAAAAAAGAAAAAAGAAAAGCAAGGAAACCTAAAGAGAAAATGTAAAGGATAGCTTATCCACCTCCTATAAAAATTTAAAGAGATAGAGAAAAAGAGTTGGAAAAGGCAATGTAAAATGACAATGAATGAATTACAGGAATTATGGTAAAGTTTACAAAGTAGCTATTAAAAAGTATGAATGAAACAAGTTAATGTAAAGAATAGGAAGAGAGGAAGAGATGAAAGAGTTAAAAATTTAAAATAAGAAGAAAATGGAAAAGGTGAAAATAAGTATCTTATGTACAGCAGAAGTAGAAGTCATAGATCAATGGAAAGTTAAATAATAAGAAAATGAAATGGTGAAGACAAGTTAAATAAAAGGCAAGATTAAGATTAATGCAATGGAATTGAAGTTATTATAAAGTTTAAGAAATGATATTTAAATGAAGAAAATGTAATAAGAAACAAGAAAGGAAGTAAAATAAAATGGAAAAGAATTAAGAAGAAATATGAAGTATTAATGATGAAGTCTTAGAAAGTAAATAAGATTAGATGGTGACTGAGGATCATTGAGTGAATGAGTGTGAATGATTATATTTAATAATAGGGATGGAATAATGTTTAGATATAATTTGAAAACTTAGTTGTAAATTACTTAAAAAATTTTTAAAAAATTATTCAATTTTTACGTAATTTGAAGGGAGTTCTGTAATGATATAAATTTAAAATATGTCGGTAACTAGGTAAAGAGAATTGACAGATGGTGAATTAATTAATAATAAATAAATGTCATTTAAGATTGTAATGTGTAATATATTGCGATGTTATTGCATTTGAGCCAGTCCCATAATTCTCAAAAAGTCCTTAAAATGCCATTCCAGGTTGATTAAAACCCCATGTAAGGCAAAAATTCCATATTCTTTGTAAATCGGCTATGTTCGGAAAGATCATTGAACTCTGCTGGAAATTGGATTGTTGATCCTAGGTAATGATGATCTTCAATCATTGTTAAGTGTCCCGCAGCATCAGTAATCTTCCTAACCAAAGAAAAACTGTATAAAAGTTAGTATTAGTTATGTAATTAGGGTAGAAATAATAGGTCAAGGTCATTTGCCAGGACACAAAATGTGAGGTGAGAGTGATAAAAAGGACGAAGTGTGATAAATAAAAGTGAGTGATAGACAATGTAAAACATAAACAAGGACGTAAAGGGTGAAAATGCGTGGTTTAAACAAAGTTAATTATAAAAGTTGGGTTATGAATACAAACAAAATTTAAAGACAAATTGCAAAGCGGCGCAATACTCTTTCAAGAAAAGAAAGACAAGGAAGGAAGGGCAGAAAAACAGAAGAAGAATGGCAGTAATTAACAAATAATTAAGAAAATTAATTATAAAAATTAAAGAAAACTGCAGAAAAACTAAGGGTTCAGATAAACATCCGGTAGATGGCAGCACAAAAACCGACGCGGCGTAACGGATTTATTTGAATAAATTGATAAACAAGTTGGCCATGGATCCGGAAGTAATAAATAGAGGTGCGGAAGAGACGCCCGAAGAGTCCGAAAATAAAACCGTAAAGGCGTACATCGGTGCGAAAAAAATACCGCCAAAATAAAATAGATGACGTCACGATAAAATAATTCAAAAGTAATAAAATTGCTAAGTGCAAACAAAGTGAGAAGTTGAAGGAGTACAGTAATAAAAGTAAACAAAGTAAAAAAACAGTGAAAGTGATCCGGAAGGAAAAAGGTCCGTGAACCCAAGGTGAATGAACGGTCGAGGCTGCGCAAAATTGGAACGACGTAGCAGTAACCTGAAAAAAAAGTAAAGGAACATAGAAGCATCAAATACAACAAAAATACTCACCGTCGAAATTGGCGTTATGACCAGGTAGATTTAGTTTAAGTAGGAATAAGTTTGTAAAGTAGTTGTAGTTCAATTAGGTTAAGAATTTATGTAAATAAGCAACGTGCACGAAATCAAGATTTGCGCGTAATGCAGGGCACGTAAAAATTGTACACGTTGCCAAACTTACCATTTGTCAAAGTTTTGTAAATAAATTTCTAAACGGTGTTAAGTAAAATAAATTATTGTTGAGCCGCGAAGGTGTTTTAATGAAGGAAATAAGACAAATAAATCAAAATTTAGTCACAGAAATTATTTGAATAGTAGAGTCAGTGAAAACACTTTGTTACCCGGTAAAAGATTCCTAGACTTGGCCCTAACAAAAACAAAATTAAAATTTAGCTTTTGTCATTTTTTTTTTTTTTTAAAGTTTAATAGTCAGTACAAAAGGCAATATGGAAAAGTCCGCAAAACAGAAACATAAACGTAAAATTAATGAATGCAATTAAAAGCCTGCACCTGAGTAACAAAAGTTACAGAAGAAGAGATAGCATGCAGTCACGGATGTTCCACTCCAAATCACGGATTAAGACTAGGGGGAAGTCCTGAGTTTAACCTTGTTTAATTTGGTTATAGAAAATATAATCAAAACCATAAGAATTTAAATTTCAACGTAGTCATTGGATATAATAAACTAAGACCAGTAAGACTAGCGCAATGTGCTTTTGCAGACGACTTTATGATACGCGCAGGGAGCAAAAAGGGACTACAAGAAAATATAAGATTATGGAAACAAGAACTTGCAAGAAAGAACCTGAAGATAAACACAAACAAAACAAAATTAATGGTACTAGGTAAGAAAAAATACAGGATATATGTATCTTGGAGTGTGGATAGAAAGAGAAGGAAACATTGGCATAAACGAGAGAATAAGCAAAGCTACGAGACTTTATCATTCACTCAGTAGTACATTTATATGAAATACACAAATCAAACAAAAAACAAAAATGGTAATATATAAAACAGTTTCAGACCAATACTAATCTTTTTGGAGAGTGAGAGTCGCGTACTAACAAAACCATAAAAAGCAGGATAGCCTATAAAGACGAAATACTTCAAAAAAGTAAAAGAAATACCAACAAAATAGAATAAGAATAACATCTTAAGAGAATAGCTGCACATTGAGTCAGTACTAGATATTATAGAAAGGCAACAACTGAAGTGGTACGGACATCTAACGCAAGCATCTGACGAGATACCAGTAAGGCAAAGTATGGGAAGTAAGAGTACAAAAATACGCAAAAAACAGAAGACCAAATATGATATGGAACACCCAAATAGAGACAATTCTGAAAAAAAAGGCTTGTCCTGTGTAAGCAACGTAGAACACTTCCTCGTTGTTATAAATTGGTACGCTTAAAGTCTCAATTATGTTATATTAAAAATCAAATTTTTTAAACTGAATACAATTGCAGAACGGTACATTTAACTTGTGGCCTTGTGGGAGGTATTTTCCAAAACTTTCCCATCCTAGATATCAGCAATGAAAAACACAATATAAATTAAGAATAAATTGAATATAATTAAATTAATGTTATTAAGTTACTGTATCTTACACCTTAGGGTAAAAGGTTATTGGTGGCGCAAACTTCTGACATCGTATGATAACATAGTTAATAAAAATTCATATAACTTTCAAAATTTGTCACATTTAGTACAGTTACTGAGTGCACAACCTAAAAATATTTTCAATTATACAGGGTGTTCCAAAGAGTCGTGGCAACTTTAACTTACATTTTTTTTTAAATGGAACATACCATATTTTCATTAAGATTTGAAAAGATCTCATCAAGAGCTTTAAAAAAATACAGCATATCAATATATTGTACAGGGTATTTTAGAAGATAAGCTAATTATCAGTAAAGTAAAAATAAAATTTATAAATTTTATAGTTTTTAATTCAGTTAAAATAGTTGTTCAACCACTCAGTTTTTGATATTTCTATAAGAAAAATGGGAAACTCAATGATATTTCTATTTAATCATAATTAACTTTAATGCAGCTAGCTGCTTATTTTATTTTTTAATAAAACCCAAAATTACACCTGAGACTAATTTTATTATGATCATCTATTAAAATCCTTCACATTAATATTCTATACAACTTCTCAATATTTTCTTTCTTGATATCTTGATATCATTATAACGTAATAACTCTAATTCGACAAAAAGTGAAAAAAGGTGTTAAAATTTTTTGGTTTGGAAAATTTCATAAGATATGTGGTAAGAAAACTTAGGAAATTTTTTTCGAGTTTCTACAGTGGACACCAGGTGGCGTAATTACCATCTTAAATTTTAAAACGTGTTTTCTGTAAAAAAAATTTACGCAATGCCTAATTGCTTTTAATTTTCCAAATAAACGGTAATTTATTATTTAGGATACTAAATAAAATTGAAAATTGAAATAAAATAAAATACTTTCATTCTTATCTAAAATAAAATAACATAATTTTAGGTTAATTTTAAATATCATGGCATCCTAAATAATAAATATAAATAATAATTTGGCAAATTAGGAATAATTACACAAAAATTAAGCAATAAATCGTAACGTGGCAATGTTTTTCAAAATCCAACTTTTTTTTTAGTGTGAAGTTCTTTTATTCATTATTTTATGATAAGATAAAGATATTGAGATGAGGTTTTCACTGCGTTGTAGAACTCTAATGACCTAAAAAAAGTCATATTATTGCATTTAATTTTTCTTAGAATTATTTTCTTTGCGATTATGTCAGAAAACCCATCTGGTGGTAAGATAAGCAATTGCAACCACATCAATCCATATACAATTGATAGACTATTAAAAAACCCTCTTAACAACATCCAGCTTATTAAAATACGTTAAGCCTTTTTAGATTTATCGACTTTTAATTCCAAAAATTTTCGAACATCCCTCATCATTTAAATTTATCTTAGCTTTAAAACAGAATTAATTTAACTATCATTAATACAAGAAAATGTTTCAGAAAACGGTTTTTTTAAACCCAAGATGGCAATTACGCCACCTTGTGGAAATTTTAGAAACTCGGAAAATATTTTCCAGCATTTTCTGTTAATTACTTTTACTCTATAATTTTTTAACGCAAGTGGATACTGATGGTTTCTCAGATACAGCCGCTCACCTCGCTTATACAGGGTATCCTAGTTGAAACTGACACATTTTAAACTTAATTATTGATTAAACAAAAATTATAGAAATGTGCGGTTTTTACAAATGAGTTTCAAATTTTGAAAAGTTTTTTCCTAATCACATTAAAAAATGTTTCCAGTTATAGAGGGCGTGTATATTTTTACACCATTTGAAAGGTTAGTTATTTAGCTTCTTAAAAATGTTAACATGTGTAATTAAAAAAGTCTAACTTAGGTCAGCGTGGTATAATTGTTAAATCAATAATTTTCAATAATAAACATAATTTTGAAATTATCCAATTTATGCAATCTTCGCGGTGGCCGAAGGTGAATTTTAACAGTTTTTTTACAGTTTTTCTGTAAAAATAAATAATAATAATTATCTAATATTAATGTTTAAAAAGTTTCTTTATTGTATGGAGTTAATTTTAAAACTTTTAGATATCTTTTGTTTTACAAAATTCTTTTTAAACTTGCAAGTTTGACTTAAAAAATGCATAGATCAAGAAGGAGGCCACAAATCAACAGTTTCTATAAAATTTAGTTGAAATATATATTTTTTAAAGTTGGTGATAACTTCTACTTATTTTAGTGTATAAATGCCAAGAAAAATAAAAATGAGGAAGTTGCTAAAAAAAACTTTTCGAAATTTGAAACTCATTTGTAAAAGCCGCACATTTCTATCATTTTTTGTTTAGTCAATAATTAAGTATAAAATGTGTCAGTTTCAACTGGGACACCATGTATTGGCCTACCCTGGTACAATTAGACATTATTAAAGTTACCTCTGTAACAAATAAAAGTTGTAGCTTAAAATCTTAGGTACAACTTTTGTGGGAAAATCTTTTATTTCTAAATTTTAAGAAAATTTTGTGTATATTGATTGGATTAATTAGAGTTTTCAATTTTCTTTTGCAAATGTGTACCGTAAAATGTATTAATAAACAGATTCAACTAATGTAAGATGTGCCTAATGGAAAAACATTTTAGGAAAAGGGCTTTTTTTGTAAACTGTGTAATAAAGGATTTACACAAAGATTTCATTTAACAGAACACGAACGTTCTCATAGAGAGAAAAGAGAATTTACTTGTATGAGGTGTGGTAAAAGATTCAAAGATTTCATTAAGAATCTCTGATTTATTAAATGTATTCTAACTTTGACAATTTGATAGCGTAATTTAATTAATGACTTTAAAAAATTGATAAATTTTGAACAAATAACTTCTGAAAAATTAAACGAAATATTAACGATTATTTAGAATTTTGTTGTTTCAAGCAGCAATTACAAACAATTGTTGTTAATCTTAACTTACATATTCATTAAACTACAACATACATACATACATGCAACATATCCGTTAATTTTATAACTCCATTTGCATTGTATGTATGTAACCTTCACACATGCATCTTTAACTTATACTCATTATGCCTTTTTAACTGTATTAAACATAATGATTAATTAATACGGTTTAAAAGAAATCCAAAATATACGAATAATAAGCACGTATAAATTAAAATTCAAAAAGGCGTGCTGTTAAATATGTAATTAAAAATAAAAACTCAAAAGTATTCAGCCGTGTATATCGAATAATTAATGCGTTACATTGTACGTTAAAAAAATTTACAAGCTGCAATGCAATACAAAAATATTTTTAAATCATATATAATAAATCAATAAAATTATTAATAAGTAAAAAAAATGTGTATTTAATGTAATAAATTTAATTCAATTTATGGAGTTACTGACAAGAGGATAAAATTTTATATGCATAAATAAAAAAAATATGTATAGGAGGAATTTCTTTATTTAGTTATATTAACAGTTTTATATGTGTAAAAACAATTGTATTTTGTTTGGAATGTTTATGTTTATAGAGGAACAAGTTTTTCAGTATAAGAAGTTTATAAATCAAAGATTTAAATATTTATTTTATAGGTATTATAATTACGCAGTACGTTTTGTAACAAATAGTATTTATTAAATAAAAAAATCATAAAGATAATTTACTACAAATTGTGGTATTAAATTATGTATTGTTTATCATTTACAGTTTTGTTGATTTTACAACATGCCTCGTTATTAATAATCTGTGTGAATGAAAATTTTAAAGAATAAACAATAATAAATAAATTATGCTTAGTATCGTTACGTTGGTAAGTTTATTGTGTTTAAAAGGTTATCTTGGTACTAAAATCTAAAAGTGAAATTAAATAAATTTACATTCCGAATTTTGCAGAAAATTTGCAAAAGATATAGATTTTATTTATACAATTTTGTTTGCATATTTAAACTAATAATTCAACTACTATCTACTATTTAATTCATAATTTACATATTGATGAATTAAAAAAAAATCTAATAAGGTTATTGTAAATATTCCATAGGATATTTTTTAAAAACCAAAAATCCTCAAGTTAATAATAAGCTGACCAGAGTTTTCTCCAATCTACTAGTTAGTTCTCAAATTATTTTGAAAATCTAAAATTATCAATTTTTTCCTAAAATAAGTATAGGTTTTATGGCAAATGTGACGTAAGTTACCGGTCATCAACTTCGATATTCTAACATCAATGAATATATCAGCAAAATACCCTTTGAAACAAGTAATTGTCAGTGTTTAATCAACTAAACAATAGACTTAAGTTTGACGTTAAAATTGTGTTAATATCTTCGGTGTAGTTAAAATCGATTTTATTTTGAGTTTTTTTATTCCAAACAACTTTTTATAATTATTTTCGATATTGTTACAAATAAAGATACTTTACTTCTGTACCAAACCATTGAATAAGTTAACGACTACTTATTCAATGAACCAAATTAACTGACAAAAATTAACATGTGCTGATTGTATTTTTGATTTTAGAACATGCCGAACTATTTATAAAGAATAACTTTCTTTCGTAAAATGAATAATAAAAAGTTTTCCATATAGTGCCATCTAAGCAGACACACTCGCATGTTTTTCCAAAGGCTTTATAAGACCAATTTAACGACCTTTAATCCTTAGATTTAATTAAAAATCATCTAGTCTATCCTATAATTAGCACCTTAATTAATAAATAATTGTGTGTGATATGTTACTTTTAAATAAATCGCGGTAAAAAAAAACAAAATCATTTGTAAAAATACAGCGTGATTTAAATTTCATTATTAAACGATTTTTTTTGTCAAAGTTGTCTTGCAACGAACAGTAGAAATAAAAAAAAGCAAAAAAGCATGCGTTAGTTCTTACGTCGATAATAGTAGATTCTGTAACAAGCTTAGACTGAAAATTCGATACAAGCAGATCGAATTTTTATTCTCATGGAGTAACAGAACGTGTTTTCTTCACGATCATATCTGATTCGCTTGATTTTTCATTCATTTGCCTCAAAAATATTCTACAACACGTTGCATTTACATTTGACACTGACAGTTCTAAACATCATGGCTGTCTAATTATACACTTGATCATAATTACAGAATTTTAAAGTCATACTTTAACTTTTAGTGTAAGTAAGAAATTGCACATTCAAAACCCATTTGTGAAGCAGTGTTTCAAAATTAAATTCTAGACACAAGGGTAAAAATATCAAATTTCTAGTTACTAAAAATGAAATAAATTACTGTATTCCATTGAACATTTTTGAGAAAATAAAATATCAATTGCATGTGTGAAGACGTTTATGCACTTAAGTTGCGGAGTTTGAAAAACAGACCGCATGTTTGACTTCATACACTTGTATCATGCATATAATGAAAACATTTGAAAAATATTTAAATAACTGAACATTGAGCTGTATGTTGACAGTAAAGTCAGATAAGCTCCGTCAGAACCGTAATTACAGTCGTTGTTAGAAAACCAACCCCCTGTAAAAAAAACTTTTAAAAATATGATTGCATTTTACCTTCGTCTGCTCTCGTTACCAGTAGAAAGTATACTCAGTATGACTTTGATTTAATCCTGGTTTTTGTTAATTTATAGTCTAACAATTTGATGAAATTGAACTATTACTAGTAATTTCTGGAAACATATTCGAACTACCCTACACTGATAAACCTCAATAAGATCAGACACGTACATTTAGGCGCCGTTCGTGATTTATCGCAGAGTAAATGATTTCATAGTGAACATCAAACTATCTACATATTTCTAAAATTATATGTTCAATGTACCATGAGGTGGTGACACCGACTATCGTTTACATATGATGCAAGTGCACGATGGTTTGAAACTCTGTAGCTACTAAAACATTGAAAAGCACAATTGCTTACAAAGTAATTTAGAAATTATTTCGTATGGGTTACTTGCCTTGGGAACAAAATAGTTGGCTTTTGTATGCCATCTTGACTTACTAATGAAACTTGCCGAACATTGCCGACGACGACCGAAATTCAAATTTCGCGCCAAAAGTGAGCCAGAAATGGTATTACTTATCTACTTATGTTTTTTTGTGTTCCGAAAAAAATTTTTTTGCTCTACTTGGTTAGTCTTAGTAATGTAAGTTAGAGAAAAATAGAAAAACGATTGTTTGATCTTTTTTTGACCAAAATTTTGCTTGATGCCATATGGAATCATTGGGAATATAGTAAAGAAAAAAATAAAATTAGAACTGAAACCAACTTACTTGAAATGATAGTTTTTAAAATAATTTCGATCTTTATTAAGACAAAGTGGTATACCACATTTTTCACACTTTAACCTCGTGAATGCTTAGCAGTGGCGGGATCTCATTTTAGGCTCGAGATGTTGTGGCCAATGGTCTTTTTTATCGTACCTAACATCTTCAATGGGCTGCGGAATTGCAGGATTTCTTGAAATTTGTTTAGTCGGAGTTCCTTCTCTTGAACTGGGACGTCCACGTTTTCTAATATCTACTGGAAAACAACGCAATAGTGCCTGTCCAATTTCGGTTCGGAAAACAATGAGTGTTTTATATTTTGATATACCCAAAAGCTTGCAATGCCTCCGGTACAACAACCACGCGTTCACGATGCAAACATCCAGTAAATGGTAGAAAATTTTCAAGTAATATCTTTTCACCCCAATTTTGGTACGATATAAGGCCACTAACATATCATTAAGGTCTACTCCTCCCATATTAGTGTTGTAAATTTTTACAATATTCGGCCGTGGAACTTCCACATGCTTTTTTTCGGCTTGGGACCATCTTTTCACATTTTTGATAGGTTCGGCACCAACGTATGTAGATACTAAAGTGACCGATTTATTATCAAACCATTTTACGGCTGTGACATTTTTTTTGCCGCAGTGTACTGATCAAAAGAACCCCGTCCTTCTTGTTTGAGTACTTTGTCGTATTTTGGTTTGTATCCCTTTAGTCTATTTGTTCGGACAGTACCTACACCAAGAATGCCCAAATCTTTCAATGATGTAAAAAAATTATTCGTGTTTTGGTCACGTGGTAGGTTTGTTGATAGCTTCAATACAATATCTCCGCTAATTCCCAATTTGGTTTGATCGTCCTCAATAGTCCCTTTTCCAGTATAAATTTCGAACTGGTATACTATACCACTTATTCCAACTCTAGCAAAGACCTTTATGCCCCACTTATGTGGTTTATTTTTTATGTATTGTTTTAGAGAAGAGTGCCCTTTGAAGGGGATCATTATCTCGTCGACCGAATTGTGTTCCTTGTGCTCAAGTGTAGCAAAGTTTTGTTTGACAGCATCTATAAATAGACGTACTTTGAAGAGCTTGTCATAGGCAGGATCAGTGCGTTGTTTCATTTTCGAATTATCATTGATATGTAGATTGGATTTCAGCTTTTCAAAACGATTCCTTGGCATTACGTCGGCAATTACGGGATATCTGGTTTCGTTAGTCCAGTACATACGGTAGCTTGGCATTTGCACTATGCCACTGATAATGTGAATCCCCAAAAAATTGCACATTTCGCTAAAGTTAGTATTTATAGAAGTTCCAGTTTTCTGAGTGGAATATAGATTTGTTTGATCGATTAAATTGTTTACAATGTCATCATCAAACAATTTTTTGAAGTACTCCAACGGAGTGCCAATATTTTCAGGAGTCGTGAATGCAATGTTACACGTTAAATCAACGCTTTCCAAATCCTGTTTTTTTCCATTTCCAATCGACTTCTTTCTTTCCTTTCTTCACGCGTTGGCGACGACGTTTCACCAAACGGGCCAGAGGTAAATCATCCTCATCGTCAGGTTCACTATCTTGTACATCAAGACTGGGGTCAATATTACCAGTTGGTGAAATTTCTTCGACCTCTACGCTTATGGCATTTGTCCCAGGAAGCTGAAAAACGTCCCCATTTACCACTTCATCTTCACCCTCTAGCAAACCAAGCTCCTCTTCGTCGGATGTGTCTTCATTCAATATTTCAATGTCAGAGATATCACCTTCCGCAAGTAACAGAAGGTGTTTTTCTTTCTTCTCGTTAAGTCCGACACAAGACAACAGCAAATATGTAGATTAATTTCCTCTTTTGACGTAAAAATAGTTTTAGTGGAACCTACCGCAAATGCTATTCAATGTAGTAGACTTCCCAATAACTCCAATTGGAGTCAGATATAACGTAGGGGGTATTTAGACAAATTTTATTGTTATCCACTTCTGCAACATTACACAAGTGGCAAAAGGGTTTCAACTCCCCGGCGAAAAATTACAAAAAGAAAATTGCTGTTACTTACCTTGTTCACAAAATGCAAAAATGCAGATTTGATTTGCTGTAGCATGAAACAATATCAACTGAGTTTTTTTTTTACAAAACATTATCCAAAAGTCGGCTCTAATTACCCTATGCCATCTGATATGTACATTTAACATTGCAACATGAAGAAACCTACGTATTTTAAAATTTTAAGCAAAAAGATTTCTGTAAAGCAGCTGCGACTCCATTTGGCATCAGTGGGTAGGAAAGGGTTAAATAATCAACAACTTAATGAATAACCAAAATGACAGTTAATTCCAACCAAATCATTTTACAAATTGTAAAACCTCGACATGCACAAGCGTCAATTTTTCGAGACTTCCCGAGTTTCAAAATTTACAATACTTTAATTGCCTCCGGTAGCTACAACGAAGAAAGTAATATAAACCATGTTTAAGACACAATGATATAAAAAAGTTATTGGCAGGAGTACGTAGATTAGTAACGGCTACATTTCTAAATTAGTCAGACATATACAGGGTGTTCTAAAAAAGGGTGCTATCTCAAAGTTATGTATTTTTGAACAGAACACCCTGTATTTTATTTTATTTTTGAAGTATACGAAACAAAATAATGTCACTTTATTAAGACTTTCCTATACCCATTGTTTATAGTCAGGGGGGCCATCGATACGAATTATTGTAATATAAAGTTTATTTACAGGGTGTTGTTAATTTAGAGTTTCATGGCAATACAATATTTTATAAAATTACTACGTTATTCTAAATATGACACCCTGTATTTTACTACTGTAATAAAAAGGTTAAACAATTGTAGTGATTTGAAAGGAAAGTAAGTAAGCAAAATAATACTCAAGTTCAGGCGGCGGTCAACGGTTATCAGGTCAGGTCAGGTTTAAGAAGGCAGATAAGTCTCTAAGTCTTAAGTTTAACCTCAAACTTAAGTTAAGTAAAACTAAGAAAAACATCCGATTTATACCCAATCTTTATTACCCTTTTCTGGATTTGTAACGGTGAGAGGGAGAGATGGATGAACGGTGGGACAGCCGGTCAAGAGAAGTTAATATTTATGAGATGACGATATCTTCACTATTGTAGAAACATCATATTTGCTAACATTACAAAATTAAGAACAAAGAAAGCTACAGTTTAAAAAAAATAAATATTAGATTATAAGTAGCGCTCTAAAAGATTTGTCCATAATATCAATACTTATTTTGTACACTTTTAATTGAAAAAAATACTAAAGCAAAAAGCAAATTGTATTCGATTACAAACAAAACAAACCAAATAACTAACTGAATAATTAAACATTATGAGATATTCGACACTTAGCACTACATTACATTTGTTACATTGCGCTCTTCTTGCTGGCAAATAAATATTGTCACTTACATTAAAAACAAAACATCGGCACACATAATGGAAAGTGCAATAGTTGTGAGAAACATTTTCATCGAAAACTCTTTGTTCTAACAGCTTTAAAAATAGAGTACCGATGAATACTGATTCCATGACATTAGGAGAGGAAATCGCAAAAAAATTATAATGGTAAGATATCGTTTGCAACTCAAATCAAAAACCAGAACTAATAGCATCATGAACAAAAGACTTACAAAAAAGCTGTAAGAAACCGACATTGTTATAATTCAAATTTGCCGCCGAGAAAGAATTATCTCACGGCATAAAATTTGCATCGTCAAAAACAGACGGCGTGCGCACCGCCCCACTTACAGTGCTAATGCAAGTGCTAATTGAATTTGGTACGGACGTGGCATTTACTAACTCAAAGATTACTGCAAATGCCATATGCATTTGGTACGGGCGTGGGATTTATTAACTCAAAGACCACTGCAAATGCTGATTGAATTTAGTACGGGCGTGGCACAAAGAACAATAAATAAGCGAAATAGAAAAACAATAATATGTGTAAATGGACATACAAAATGAATGGCGAAAATGATTATCAAGTCACCTTCACAGATAAACAATTAAACAATAAATGCAGTTACAAATATGGCAATCATTCTAGGGGTATTAATAACCGGTTACACCAAAGCACCATCGGATGCATTCATTACTAAACCTAAAACTAAATGTAACATGAATTCTAAAAGTCTTCTACAGTGAGAAGGGCTATCATTGAAGTGGAAAACAAAAACACCAGGTCCTTTTTTGCCAACGTTTTGCCTGTGGGCTTCTTCAGGGCATTTGGCAAAAAAGGACATGTTGTTTTTGTTTTCCACTCTTCTCACTGTAGAAGAAATTAGAATACTGCGATACGAATTGATCACAGATTCTAGGTCGTTGATTTCTACGACTTCACCCGAAAAATCTCGTAATTGGTCAATTCCAAACTTTTATAACTCGAACGTTTTTTTCATCCTAAGCATTTATTCTTTTGGTACTGTGAATAGTTAACCTAACCGAAAACAAGGTTTACGGCTGCTGCACTTATTCTGGGATGTGTATTTACAAACGTAAAAGGTAGGTTCTAAAATATACAGTAAGAGCTTAAATAGAAAACAATAAATGTGAGTTTTCATTGTAATTGAATATAGACATTAACAAATTATTTCATACTATATTACAAAAATCTTCCAAAAACAATTCTTTAAGTGCAATGAACCAGTTTCTTTTGACCCTAAAAACATTTGCGACTGGTGGTCATAAACTGAGGATTTGGAAATTTTATAGGAGCGGATAAGTCCACAATATATCAATAATCAATAAAACCAATACATATAGGGTGAGTTTTTTTTGATGTTTAGCATTGCCATATTGGAAAATAATAAAGATAGAGAGACGGTTAAAAGGGGAAAGAATTGTAGTTTTTTCAGCTAAATTGTGCTATTCGTTCTGCACGGCTAACTAGATATTTGTTATTATTGAGTTTACAAAAATGTATAGAAGAAAAGTTTTAGGTATTTGTGTGGGGTAAATAATAAAGTCAAGTCGAAATTTTTATTTAACATATAATTTCTGAGTTGTGACACAAACTTCTAATGGAAACCATAGTCGGCTATGACTTCATAATAAAGGTAAATTTTCTACGATTCCTATAATATAGCATATGTCATAATATTATTTTTATAAATAAATCATCTATGGTCAATTTTAATTTTTTTTTTCAAAACTACTTGAATAGTGTGCTATAAAAACAATTACAAAGATGCGCATCAAGTTTAATGACACAAAATATAACGTTCTTTCATATTACGTTTTTCTTCATTAGAGAAATTCATCTTAATGGATTTAGGAACCTTAACCAACACAAATAGAAACTATAAGTGACTTCCACTTGCTAATACAGGGTGTTAATACTAAGTGGTTACACCCGAAAATGGCAGTTAGATCTCATTAAAATAAACAACTTTTTAATTCCAATTTTTGATTTTGTACCCCGGTTCGTAGTTATAGCTCTTCTTTATGTTTTTCGAAAAATCGTCATAACTCCTTTATTTTAAGGACTATTAATAAAAATAAAAAGTTTCTGAATTAGCTTTCGATTCTCTAGAACATTTGTATTTACAACTATTTTCTATTTTTTCAAATAACAAAATGGCGACCGATCAAAAATTTCAAACCAAAAATATTTTGATAACCACTCGATAGATTTTTAAGGTACAAAATCAAAAATTGGAATTAAAAAAAGTTGTTTATTTTAATGAGATCTAACTGCCATTTTCGGGTGTAACCACTTAGTATTAACACCCTGTAATTGACGTTTACGTCGGATATTGTTTCCATAACATATACTCTCCCAAAAGTTAAAAAACAATTATGACATACGTTGTAAATAAAGTTGGATGTCTTACCAGTTATTATCAACACAGCCGTACTTTATAACATAGCTAGAATTAATGGAGAACCAATGCGGCCGGATGAAACGGGAGTGATGCAGCCTCATTTTCAAGAAGACCTTACAATACTTTCATTGACCGTTTATATTTTGACTTGGTCGAGCCGACCATGAATTATTTAACCCCTGAGATTTGAAGTATCTGATCTACGACAAAAAATAAACAGTCACTTCAACGTGTAACGTTAACAATGCAATTTTGGCCAACAAACAAAATGAGATCCATTAGTAATCCAGTCAAAAAGCAAATTTCCATTCTAAAGTGCAAATATGCTTGAAGTTGAAAAATGTCAAAAACTCCTCGCGTCATTCTGATTTTGGATTGGTAATCGATTTAGAGATTTTATTTCCTAATTGATAAGCAATCTCCGTTTCCGTGATTGATTCTTTTTATGGGTGACGCCATTGTTGCTTAACGAAAAACCTCGTTATGTTTTACCCGTTATTCTGGTGCCATCGAGAATTTTTGGGTTCGGTTTCCTTAAAATGGACAACATCCAGTAAGGAAAAACTTAAATCGATACTTGAGCACTCCCACACAAAGGAAAATTTATAGACTTTTTGGCGAAACCTATGCAGGCTTTTTCTTTTTTCTTTTGGTTCCTCTTCTTTATTGACCTCCTTATTATCTTACTTCAACGTGGTCAATGTTTTCTTCAGCTACCCGAAATTTTCATTCTGGTGCGGTTGCTGCGATGTCATGGACAACGTAGTAACAACGACTACTGGTCAAGCGGCCGAGCCTTGAATACCACCTTGACTGTTACCGGTGGATACTCGTTGGAGGTACGATCGAGATTCAACTACTCTGGGAGTCGTCACCGATGCACAAACAACCGTTATATTCTGGGGGTTATCAACATACAAGTGTGCTCTTTTATGTTATAATTCAGCGAGTGTCGCATCTCTGAAATTTACACTTTAAACGCTAGCACTCGTGCGTGTTAATACTAACGTGCCGTCAGCACATGGCGATTTTGCGGGTTAAACTTTTTAATTTGTTATTATGAACATTGCGCCGTACGCTTAATTAGTCTTGTGTGTCGTCTGCCTTCACCTAATTTTTTGTAAGAGTCTTGTAAGAGTATATTGATCGGAAACATCTCTTTAGCCACCGTTTGTAGGCTTTTTATTATTTCGTCCATTGCATATACAACTGAACTACACGAATTATACAGTGGCTTCCTGCATGTAATTTGACAGATCACTGGAAATTTTGTGTAATAATTACTGTGATATTTACTTGTCTTTTAGCTTACATTGTTTCTTTTTTTGTGTGTGATTTAATATAACGTGTTATTGGTAATATGTGTTTCCTGTCTTATAAACCTGATTCATCTTAATTACTTTGATTTTTTACGGTGTAGAATTGCTACTTGCGAGTAGTTTGTCGTTAGTTTCTTTCTTTTAGGCTATTAGAACTTGCCGCCCTTAATATTAAATATCTCTAGGTCAATTTATTATTGATCCTAACCCACCCCTCTCTCTGACTGAAGCGGGTACAATTATACCTTTTCACCGTAACAAACGGTTTCTATAGAGATACACAAAGTCAACATTTTTGACCGCTTGAACATAAAAGACCTTTATTTTAAACATATATTACAAAAAAGTTGATATATGCCAGATTTTATGAAAACAACAAATTTAATCTTTGTTGAAGAACAAAATCACAAAGAGTTGGCCATCACATTTAAGGGCACTTTTCTGTTTATTATAGAACTATGCCGACAAAATGTCAGAGAAAGGGGATATGCGTAAGGAGTAGTTGGAACAAGGAATGTTTATGCATTGCGATGAATCATGAAAGAAAAGAAACCGCCAAAATTTAATATTCCGCGCAAAACGTTGAAAAGACGAGTAAAAGAAAATAAATCCACTAATATCCAAAGAATGGGTCCGAATTCCCAACAAACGAACAAAAATTAAGAAGAAAGAAAATTCAGCAGTTGGCTTACTATTGTTGCTAAAAAGTTCAACTTGAGATTTTTACTTGTTTTTATCACGAACCGAATTGAAACAGCTAAGTATTTTTTATTATTTGTTGCATTACAGAAGAATTTTTTACTCTCAGTCTCCATATTCAAAGGCAAAAACAAAAAACCGAAAGTTGGAGAAACGAACATACGTAATAAAATACTGCGCATTTCACGTAGAGGAAGCGACAATGTTTCATTCTGAGGAAGCCAAATAGCAAGATATTGTTGATTTTAGAAGGGCATTTATCGCATTGTACTTCTGTAGAGTTATTATAGTTATAGCTATTTATATACAGGGTATCCCAACGAAAACTTGACCCCCCCCCCCTACAACGTGAAAACTAAAAAATATTTCAAAATTGGCCGAGACACGTTGATTTTTGTTCATAAGGGGAGCCTTTTTGACAGTCTACCAACTCGATATGTTCATCCCCCTAATGCCTAGTAACCCCAACTTTAAAATTTCAAACGAGACCACCCCACTTGTGGCATATCATTTTAAAGTCCTTTTCATTGCAAATACAATAACACTTCGTTTTTAGAAATCGGTTGAGATTTGACTAAATTATTAGTACAAACGAATAGTTAAGAAACCAACTTACGCGTAGTAATTTCTACGGGAATACTCGCCACTCATAAGTTTTTTATAGACTACACACGACCATATTTACCTATTTTTGTTGATGTGTCGATCAGTTCACAATAAAAATCAGAAAGAGAACATAAAGCTGAAGCAAATAATAGGTCAGATACTAATTGTTTTTTTGTTTATAATAAGTCTATAGAAAATCAGATCTTCTCTGAATAACAAAACACTGTCACAAAAAAGTCGCCGTTTTTTGCTTGTGATCGTTAATTTCAGCTTGATCTTGAAAGTTTTAACGTGTTTTTAAAATGTTTTATTTAGTCGCGGAAAGAGTAGAAATTGTTGCAATTTATTATCGAAATAATGATTGCGTTAAAGCTACAGCACTAATTTTTAACGCAAATCGTCCTGAAAAAAATGTAAGCCCCCAGTACGTTAAACAACTGATTGACAAGTTTGTTGCAACGGGTTCGCTTTTAAACAAGAAACGTGAAGTAATTGGTTTAGTTTGAAATGAAGCACTTGAAGTGGCAGTTTTGGGTCATGTACAGATGAACAATAAGCAATCGATTACAACTGTATCTCAAGTATTTTACGAATACTTTAGTGAACAACTTCTACAGAATCCAAATCTTCTCTACAATACATGTTTTTCCGACGAATGCACATTTATGTTGAATGGCGAAGTAAATAGACACAATTGTCGTTATTGGAGTGATGTTAATCCTCATTTAATTAGAGAATTTCATACTCAGACTCCTCAAAAATTAAATGTTTGGGCGACCATATTGTTGGACCATTTTTCATTCAAGGTAATCTCAATGGAAACATTTATCTAGAATTATTAGAAGATACAATTGATCCTACCATTTCCCGGGACATTGGATTGGCAGAAGAGGTCCCGTCGAATGGCCACCAAGATCTCCGGATCTATCCCCTTTAGACTTTTTTTTGTAGGGCTATTTAAAATCACGAGTGTACGCCACGCAGTCTGAAACATTACAAGTGTTACGTTAGAGAATTGTAGAAAAATGCCAATTAATAACTGCGGATATCTTCAATAATTTTCGATAAGAATTTGAAAACAGACTGTATTATTGTTTGCAAGCTAACGGGAGTCATTTTGAGCAATTCATCAAATAAATCTGACTATTATTTGCTTCAGTTTTTTTCTTTCATTTCTGACTTTTTTTGTAAACTGATAAGACATTTCAATAAAAATATGTAAGTAATGTGGTCGTAGGTAGCCGATAAAAAACTGTTTAGTGGCGAGTATTTGGGTTTGTCAACTTTTCGTTTGTACCAATAATTCAGTCAAATCTCAACCGATTTATAAAAACAAAGTGTCATTGTATTTGCAATGAAAGGGTTTTAAAATGATGTGCCACAAATGGGGTAGTCTGATTTGAAATTTTTAAGATGGGGTGGCTAGGCATTAGGGGGATGAACATATCGAGTTGGCTTGACTGTCCAAAAGGCTCCCCTCAAGAACAAAAATCGACGTGTCTCGGCGAATTTCGAAATACTTTATAGTTTTCACATTATAGAGGGTCAAGATTTCGTTGGGATACCCTGTATAGTTATTTATAGGTTTATGGTCCAGTGCATTTAGGAAATTTTTATAGGTGTGACCCACCAATTTTGAATACATTTTTTCTCTTGGCTATCAATATCAAAAAAAGTGAAAACTGTGGAGTGGGTCTATCAGGAAAACCACATAAAAAAAAACGCGCCGTGAACTCAACCTCAAAGGTTGTGCGGAATTGAGTTCGGAAAAAGCAGAAAAAAAAATTTATAAAGGTAAAACCAGTCGAAATATTAATTGTTTCAATTAAACACAGTTCTGTGTTCAAATAAAGGAATTTCTTACTCTACCAATAAATTAGTAACAAATAGCAATAGTGTAATTGAATAATATTTGGAAAGAATAAAGTTATCATTAAACTCATCAAAATGTTCATTTTTTTTAAATAAAAATTTTATTGAACAAATAGATATATTAAAACAATGTAATAAGAATAATAATTGTTTATTTTAATAAATAAACGGTGGACAATTCGTATTATGACGAAATGCAGCGCGAAGCGCGAGCGATATTCAGAGTATTTCGAAATCCCGCACAAAACAGCAACTTTGGGCGTCGATTGATGGGCGAGAAATGTATACAAAATTGGTGGGTCAATTCCTCAATGCACTGAACTATTGGCAATATCCAATCAACATTCTCAGACTGAGCCTCCTAAGATTAATATAGCAGCAAACCTAAGGTCGATCTTGAAGTATCAATAAGATATCCATTGATGGTGTCAGATAATATTCTGGATCCACAACCAGGAACATCATCGTCGAGTGAACCAGGAAGTTATGGTTCCGAAAGTCCTGAACCACCAGCGAAAGATGACTACTAAGACATTACATCGGATCGTATCCCTATTACTCCAAGAAAGTCATTGAATTTAATTCGTCCTATACCTGCTTTAACACCCAGCATGAAGAGAAGAATAAAGAGACTTGGATCAGTTTTAACTTTACCCAAAGTTATTAAACGACCAAAGGAAAAAGAAAGCTAGAAAAACAACAAAACCATTGAAACGAGAAAAGCTACTAAGTAACAAATACATTGGTCCCGTTCAAAAACAAAAATTAAACAGAACTGTGCAGTCATGACGATAGGGTTGACTTGACTTTTAATAAAGATAAATTTGTCGGCTGTGGTGATGATTACAATGCCACTAAGAAGAAGGACGAGTGTATATAGTGTGTTTCTTGCCCACGTTGACTGCGCGAGGAATGTACTAGTGTTTTAAAGCGTGGAAAAAAAACAACAAGATGGCCAAATGCAGCTAATGGGTTATTTGTTTTTTACTTCATAAACTTTATGTTTGAACCCAATGCTTTAATTGTGTAACAACATGTTTGAGTTAACTTGTTAAAAGTTTGAAACTTATTGTTCGAGTCTTTTATTAAACTTTCCAGGTAAAATAAACCTATGGCCAACTATCCTGGATTTACCCTGGATCAAAAACAAATTTGTGTCTTATTAGAATTTGAACAAGGAAGATATTTTTAATTTATAAATTAATTTTAAAAGGACAACCATTCGACAAAGCAATATGTTTAATATTGTTAACTTTATCATGTAAAAAAATTGATCATGTTGGAATTTAAATTCAAACCCAAAAAAAATAAATGTTGTACGACAAATTACACAAAATAAAATATTAAAATTATCCAAAACAAACCCTTCTAACATGCACCTACTAAATGCAGTAATTTTCTTTCAATATTTCTTTGTTTAAAACGCGACGGTCGTTCATAATGCTTACATTTAATACAACCAAAATCATGGTAATAACATAGAGTGGGTGTTCAAAATAAATTATAGTACACCGTAAGACACGTGTTCTTCAACACTTTGCTTCAATTAGAATTACAGATTTTTATTATTGTACGTCGACCAATCCTCCAAAGTAACTCGAACCGTCAATAATATTTTCAGTGATTATTTTAAAACTGTTCGTGTCATTAATGATAGTTAAATACATATTTTTATGGCAGTTTAATTCTTCATTTGATAAAAGGAAGTTAGAAAAACAGCATGAGAAATCAAACAGCCCACACTCTCGGCATGAAATGTAAAAGTCCAATTTTCAAAAACATCATTTCAAATTACATTAGTGTTAATAACGTACAGTTATTTTGAAAATTAATGAAAGGCATTTATAATTTTGGTAAATGACAATATAAATATGGTAGACGCCGTTTACGTGGCTATAAATATTGTGTGTTAATGAAAAATTAAGTCACATATCATCAAAAGACAGATACTTAAAATCAATTTATTTTTAATTTATTCTGTTTTTTATTTATTTATAACTAGCAATTATAAATTTTATTATGGTAAGTTTTAATGTTTAAAAGCGCTTATACACGTATTTTATTATCAATACATAAATATTAAAATGTCAATGTGTCGAACTCATTAAAAGATTAGAATAGATTGCAAAGGATTAAAAAATGGGACTCCTACTCTCGCAGCGTGATTTCCAATCGTTTAAAAACTTATAAAACTAATTGAGCCACAAATCGATATTTAATAACCAATACATTATTTGAAATTGAAAGAAAAGGTTTTATGTAAAAGGTACCGTTTGAAAAAATAGTTTTTTACGTCTATCCTATTAGCTTTTATTTGCTTATATTCTATATGGGCAACGTTAAATTGGATGAACACACCTGTTTGTTTTTGCAAACTTGTTAATTAAGTTTCTAAAATGATCTTCTCCACTACTAGATGAAGCTAGTTGAAATTCTTGTGGAGTTTATGCTAGACTAATTTAACTTTATAGACGTTTGTTTTGAAATTTTAATACGACGTATTTTTTGTTACATTATTATTTGTTTTGTACTGTAAGTACCATGATCACAATTAAAGATACAAGGTGCGGTATTAGAGTGAGGATGCTCGATTTTGCTATGATCCCTAAGTTCTTGGACACGTTTTAATAAATAAATGAGACAATTTAATCCATTTTAATTTGTGATAATTTTTGTTTTAGGCTAAGAGATTCATATATCCTAATTGTAAATCTTAATTAAAAATTTCAAGAATCTAATTACTAATTATAGTTATAGTTAACTAAGAAACCAGACGAATGAAGTCTGGAAATGAAAGGAATCATGTCTTTAGTCAAATCCTGTAAATAAAAAAATGTACCTAATTTATTAGTTTTATGAGTAAAAACTTACTATGTCCGGGTGAATTGTGCTACAGGTGTAACATTGAAGTGAATAGCCCTACTAAACATTTTCAATCATTACTCAAAAACAATCTATTAGAGTATGTGTGTCCGTGTTAATGCAAAAGAACATCCACCACAGACGGTATTTGTCAAAAATATAGTAAAAACTGTAGTTTGGGATGAAGTATCTATTTTGCTGAAAATACAAATTAAATCTGTATGTAGCCTGCGAAAATTATAAGTAAGAAGGACAATTAGATCCAGGTAACAGATTCCATGAGTTAACAACGAGGAACGAATACACTTTATTCTACATCAGAATTTTTCAGAAACTATATAAACATTTTTACAGGTTGAAAATATTTCTTTTTGTTTAATTTAAGGGATACCAGGTGTTGAATATAATACGTAATGGATTATAAATGGCAACATCTCCTAATGTACACTCATGAAATTTAAAACTTGGACACCACAATTTCTGTAAACAAAAGTTTGCACATTGTGAAGCGGGCTTAAGGGTATCATTTACAATTCTAACAGCAGGTAGTCTCAGCAGGGGTTATCTTATAGAAGGACTGTAGAATGAATCATTACACTAAGCACGTTTTAGAAAATAGGTAATTTACGTTGCTTACTTAATTTTTTTCTTTAAAGAATATATTTGAAGGTATCGCTAATTAAACACCATAGCTCGATTAATTATCGAATCAAAATTTTGTTTAGGAAATGTTTACAAAATAAAATTAGAAATAATTTTGATTTAAAAACGTCTACAAGCAATAACTTTTAAATTAAATCAAAAACTAAACATGGTTATTTGGGTTGACTGATTATTACTTATTTTTAAATAAATCTAACCTACTAATTATTGTAAGTTATTAAAAAAAATCATTAAACTCTCTATTCATAATATTTAGTCCTTACAAATGTATATTTTATGACGTTTCATTTTTTCTGTAGTTAATATAAAAAGTGAAAATAAAAACTAAGGCAATTCTTATTGTCAACGTATATATTTAGTTTTTTGACAAGAATTTATTACATAATTATAATTAAGATACCAAGTTATAGTTTAAAATTAAATGAAAACTTTTTTTTAAATAAAGGTATTTTTTTTTTGTTTTAAAGTATCGGCTGCCAGGGCCATTAGCTTCGCACTTATATCAACAGGTAAGCTTATATTCAATCAGGTAAGTTTAAAATTACTATATTTTTTCAAATATTTCCACCTTTACATAAAGAACACATCGGCTTCGGATCTCCACTTAAGATATAGCTATGTGTTAGTCTAGTATGTCCTGAACGTAACCGGAAAGCACGCACAATATCTGGCCTTGGTAAGTTTATAAAAGTGTATGTATTTTTCACCTCGGGTTCAATTTGCCTAAGCAACGTAACCGCAGTACTCCACTCTCTTTGCCATTCTGTCATTATCTTTTCTTTCACGATATTTTTAAATTCTGATTTTGTTGGTGTCTCATCATTTATACGAGTTTCCACAATTTGCTTGGGAAATTTTTGTCCGATTTTTACCAGGTATTCAGAGTATCTAACTGCCAGAGGTCTGGTTATTGTTGGTTTTTGGCATAATCCTCATAGGTAGAAAAAGAAATTTAGAATTTGGGTTTCTGGAATTACACTTTACGTTCGTAATGTAAGAGTTAATTAGTACTTTCCTTCTATATTGTAGGGGGATCATTCCAGATTCGCAGTACAAACTTTGCCGAGGAGTAGTAGGGAACGCACCTAAACAATATCGAATGCTCATGCAATGGATCTTATCGAGCATCATCAGTTGCGTATTTCTTGCCGAAGAATATGCTGCACATCCGTAATCGATTTTTGATAGAACGACGGCTTTATATATATTCAGCAAAGACTTTGGATCTGCGCCCCATTTAGTGCTGCTTAGTACTTTTATGACGTTAAGCGCTTTTTACACTTACGCACCACTGAATTTATATGTTCTCGCCAGTTAAGTTTACAGTCAAACATCAGACCCAAGAATTTAACGACGTTTACACATTCTATTGCCCTATCTCTTAAGTAAAGTAAGGGATCGTAGTGCGGTTTTCTTAATCGACAAAAGTGAACACATTTGGTTTTTCTTGAGAAAATACATACCCTATTTCTTCACTATTGTTGATAATTTGGTTTATTGCTGTCTGTAATCGTCTTGTAATTTGTCCGACTACCTTGCCGCTACTAAATATGGCCAAGTCATCTACATACAGGCAGTACCGCACTTTCGTATCGATTTTCATGGCTATATCATTGATTGCTATTGCAAACAAGGTGCAGCTGAGCGTAGATCCTTGTGGAACACCGTTTTCTAACGTTCTTACACTAGAATAGTTATCGCCATTTCTTAGTCTAAAGCGTCTATCAGTGAGGAAGGATTTGACAAATAACGGAAGTTTTCCTCTCAAACCAAATTTATGCATCTTTTCGAGTATTCCGTACCTCCAAGTCATATCGAACGCTCCTTTTATGTCAAAGAACACTGCGACTAGGTGTTCACGCTTTCTGAAAGTTTCTTGAATGTGATGTTCCAAAAGTACCAAGTGGTCAGCGGTCGATCTCTTTTTCTATAACCTGCCTGTTGTTTCACTAATAGATTATTTTCTTCTAGAAAAATTTGAAGCCTTTTGTTCACCATTCTCTCAAATATTTTGCCCATGCAACATGTAAGACTAATGGGACGAAAACTAGAGGGCGATAGTTTAGATTTGTTCGGTTTTAGAATTGGGATAACCGTTGCCTCTTTCCAGGAATCAGGATAAGTATTCTCTTCCCACAGTTTATTATATAATTTTAATAAAATGTTTTTCATTTCAGGTATTAAATTCTTGAGCATATCGTTGGATATCGTGTCTGGACCAGGAGCGCTGACTTTGGATTTGTTGAGGGCCTCTTCGAGTTCCAACAAGCTAAACGGTAAGTTATAGTAATAGCTGTTTTCAGTATTAAAGTCTAATGTAACTTCTTCTCTTAGGTCTTTATTTTGGAGAAATTTTGTGCTATAATTGGTCGTCTTACTCACACTCTCAAAATAGTTAGCCATCATGTTAGCTATAATTGTGGTGTTTTGTTCTATATGTCTCGAATCTGTCTCTAACGCGTTAATTAAACTTGGAGGATTATATCCCGTCACAGCTCTTACTTTTTCCACACAATAGACATAGGTTCGTTGCGTGTTATTGTCGAGGTATAGGTGTTCCAACTGTTTCTTTTTCTTTCGAGAATACATTTTCTGGCATTTGCTCTGGCTTTTTGAATACGATTAGATTTTCAGTTGTGAGATACTTTTTATACTTATTGAACGCTTGTTTTTTTTTTTATAGCATTCTTAACTTCTTCATTGAACCACGGCACTAGTTTCTTTATAGGTTTACCTCCAGATTTAGGTATACTTTTGTTGCAGCTAAGATAATGTTGTTCGTAACGTTTTCTACTGAAACATCTAATGGGCAAACTAAATTTTTACAAAACTTTTCCCAATCTGCTTTTTGTGTTCCATCGGATGGGAACCGCGTTTGTGATTTTGGAATGTCAAATTCGATAACGATTGGAAAATGATCACTATTCCAAAGATCTTCTTCAACCTTCCACGTTACTCTGGTTAGTAATCTACTAGAGGCTATAGATAGGTCAATTGCCGAAAACGTATTCGATTTTGTGTTAAAACTCGTCTTTGATCCTGTGTTTAGCAAAATTAATTTTTCATTTTCTAACCAGCGTTCGAGCAGTTGTCCTCTGGAGTCTGTTTTAATGGATCCCCACAATAAATTGTGAGCATTAAAGTCGCCTATTAAAATGAACGGATGATTTAACTGTTCCACAACGTGGTTCAGATCCTCTAGTGTCCAGCTTGCGTCAGGTAAGTAAACGTTACATAAAGTTATTTTTATAGGAACCGTAATATTTACAGCTACAACCTGTAAACGACTACGTACTTGGAGATCGTTATAAATGGCATCTTGCCTCAAGAATATAGCAACTCCTCCGTGTGCCCTTTCACCACCAATTGCGTCCTTTCTTACCATGTAATAATTTTTTAAATTGTAAGTTTGTTTTGGTTTTAGGTGCGTTTCTTGTATAGCGAGACATACTGGATCGTGTTCTTGTAATAACAGTTTGATGTGGCAATAATTATGTACACATCCTCGACAGTTCCACTGTATAATTTTGTTGGTATATATATATATATATATATATATATATATATATAAATTGTAAATAATTTAAAGGACTATTACAAAAACAAATAAATAAATAAATGTATAAATAAATAAATAAATCTCTATGTATAAATATAAATAAATACTCTGGACTACAAACACAATTATCACAGGTATTATCACAGATTTTATCACACTTTAGGTAGCCCTCTTCCGAGGTTTACCTTTCGGCCACCCCTTGGTCTTTTTGGCTTGGTAATAGACGCCTCCGAGTTACCGGAGTCGTCTTCCGAAGAATAACTCACATCTATCGTCTCCTGACGTTTTCTTTTTTCAGATCCTACATCAGACAACGCAGGACCTTGACTGGATAGCGAGTTGACTCGTGACCTCGTCACCGGTGGAGGTAGTAGTAGAACTTTAGGCGGTTCTTCTCGCTGTTTTGTTACAAAACTTTCTTTAGCATGGTAACTAATGTAGGTACCAGCTCTTTCACTAATTGGGCGATGTCAAGTTGGGGCGTCTTTTCCGCCATCTTGGCGTAAGAGATACCTTGGTGTGGAGTTTGTGAGACAACTTTCCTACGCGTATCGAGATATGAAATGTTTTCTTTAGCTTTAATTTTTTGAATGGCCAATTCTTGTTTAAAGATAGGGCAATTTCTAGAAATGGCTAAGTGATTCCCTTTGCAGTTAACACATTCGATGGGTTCGTCGCAACGTTTGCCGTTATGCAGCACTTTTCCACACATGCACACTTGCATATTGTCGCAGCGCTGTGCTGTGTGTCCAAATTTCTGGCACCGGAAACACCTCATTGGAGCTGGAACAAAAGACGTACCGGTAGGACCAAGTAACCTGCTTTGATTTTGGTAGGCAACTTCGGGGTATTAAAAGTCAGTACATGGTTCGGTGTGTCTTGCAACTCACCGTCTACCTTTTTCTAATCCTTCTGACCTCTATAACCCCTTGGCTCTTAAGCTCTGCACATATTTCTTCGGTAGAGCACATTAAAAGATCCTTACAATTGATCACTCCTTGCTATAATTTAAGGTGTTATGAGGGGTAACCTCAATCTTATCACTTCGTAATCTACCTGCATTTAATAATTTATTGGCTTGCGCCGCACTCACAGTTTCTATTAGCAAACCATCCTTCACCTTCCTTACACTTTTCATCTCTCCTATTAATCCAAACAACTGTCTCTGAATCAGGAACGGGCTGTCTTTACTGAAGTCGCCGTCGACTTTCTTAACGACCAAGAACCGGGGTATGACCGCCTTTTCTTGGCTCGCGTTAGGGTTTTTAAAGGACCCTTACCTTCACCCGAAATTGAGGAGCGGGTGCCCCTAAAGATTCGTCCATGAGCTTGCCGTGTCCGTCAACATTGGGCTGACAACCCGCGTTAGAGGCATCTGAAGCATTACTATTCACGTAAATTACATTATTTTGCATTTTTAAGCTACTGCCAGCTATACAGGGTGTAAAAAACGTCTACCTAGACAGAGCCCTGTCGTACCGTTAACTTAATGACGGTAGTATCTAGGTAAGGGGATTTGATACAACAGTGGTCCCCTGGCCCGCTGAAGAGCTCGGGGCCCCGGGTTCGCTAAGCCCGTACCTGCATGCAGGCCCCCTGAGGGCAAATAAAGGTATTATTATATAAATAAATATAAGAAATCAATAATGCGTGCGACCTCCATTATTATTGATACATTCTTGGAGGCGTCTGCTCATTGACGCTATCAAGGTATCAATATAATTAATATTAATCGTTTCCCATTCGGTATCAATGGCTGCAATTAGTGCATTACGGTTTACTGGTATAAAATTTGGCCCTTGTTGTCTTCGGATAACAGCAATTATTCGAGCCCAAACATTTTCGATAATGTTAAAATCTGGGCTTTTGCTGGCCAGGGTAACAGCTCCAAGTTATTTTCTTGTATCCAATTGCGCACAACCCGCGAAGTATGAATAGGGGCGTTGTCCTTTAACAACAAAAATACATTATGAAAATGTTAATTCAACAGATCCCGAACTATTTTTGGAGAAAGTATAGTGAAATAAGAATACTTACTTGTTGGAAAATATAATCTTCGTCTGGATAAAACACTTCGACTGAAGGTTTCATAATAGTTTCCAAAATATCTAAATACGCAGCAGAATCAAGACGTCCATCGATAGCCCAACAAACTCCTGGACCCCGCGCGCTACCCAACCCCACACATTCACAGAAAAATAACCACTTCGTTTTTAGGACATATGTGATTATTTTCGTAACGAGTTCTTTCCATTCTAAAAACTTTTAGTGGTCCATCGTTGCGGCTATTGAACGTTTTTCGTCGCTAAAAATCACTCGATTCCAAAATTCCAAAGGTTCGTTCACATATCGCCTTGCAAATTTCAGACGACGTCTCATATTTTCGTCACTGAGAACTTCTTTCGCAGCAGCATTATACTTCTTTATTCCCATCTCCTTTAATTTTTTTGTGCAGTTATACGGCATCCGGGAAAATGTGTATCTGCTATAGCCCTGGGTATGTAGCAAATGGTTGTTCTGTTACGTAATGAAACAACTCGAGATCTTGAGCACGTGTAGATACTTTAGGTCTACCACTTCCGATGGCTCTTTCCAAAGTGTGTTCAAGATTCAATTTTACTCGGTAATGCCCTACGATGCTTTTTGGTATATCTAACATACGTGAAATTTCACGCACGCTACGGCCCGCCGCTAATCCGAAACAATCCGCGCTTTCAAATCAGCACCGAGATGAGGTGGCATTTTCACAATACTTGAAATTTTAAACTAAAATGGAATTTACATTTTTTACTTTATTTATTGGTTCACACTACCCCTTCTCAAACAGTAGGTAATTGTTTATTTATTACATACTTCTAATGACCAATGTAACAACCCTTAGAGCAATATGACTCAAAGGAAGTAAATTAAACAAGCAAGGATATTCTATTGTTATTGAAACTTATTCATAAAGTAAAAACCATTTCCTTATAATGCTAATGGACAGGATTTTCTTTTAAGTATTAAGATTACAATAGAGGACTTATAAACTTTCGAAAATATCTAATTATAAATATTTACACTGCAATTGCGCCTTTTCCTTAATAATTTCTTAGCAATAACATACACGTTCTTGGTTTTAAGTTGTCATAAATTTGATATGATATAAATTTGTGTTTCTAATATTACATCACAAACTAATCTTTATTCGCCAAAAATTGTTGCTTAAGTTGTAAAGCTTCGTACACACCTGAACAACAAACCGAGCAACAAACATAACAACGAACCAAAAGTCAAACAGAACGACAAACGATCTTTTATGATTTCCACAATTCGAACAACAAACGGAACGTTTGTGCTGTCCCATAATTATTTTCAGTAGTTTTCAGTTTATATATATTTATTATTGAGAAGAGAAAATTGCGGAAAACAAGAAGATAGTGCCAACCAAATTTTTACGCACAAAGAATTAAATTATAATTTACTTCGCTTTTTTTTTTATTTTGGAAATTTCCCGCCCAAATGATGCTAATAAGGACATCAAACCGTTTGTGGAACAATCAGGACTTGCGAATCTGTTTCAAAATTCGTACGTAGCACCGTCCAAATTAATGTTCCGTTTGCCGTTCGTTTCGTTGTTCTGTTTGTTCCTCGGTTTGTTGTTCAGGTGTGTACGAAGCTTTACAATAAGCATATTAATATGAACTATATCTTATGAAAGGAGAGTTATGTAACTATAATTAACGACTTAACGTTACGTTAGTAGATTCCATTTACTATTTACACATATTTTCTTGGAACATTCGATAATTAACTATCGGGATATGATGACCCTATACTTCGCAGGTTGTGCGCAACTGGATACAAGCAAATAACTTGGAGCTGTTACCCTGGCCAGCAAAAGCCCAGATTTTAACATTATCGAAAATGTTTGGGCTCGAATACTTGCTGTTATCCGAAGACAACAAGGGCCAAATTTTATACCAGTAAACCGTAATGCACTAATTGCAGCCATTGATACCGCATGGGAAACGATTAATATTAATTATATTGATACCTTGATAGCGTCAATGAGCAGACGCCTCCAAGAATGTATCAATAATAATGGAGGTCACACCCATTATTGATTTCTTATATTTATTTATATAGTAATACCTTTATTTAAAAAAACGTTTTCATTTAATTTTAAACTATAACTTGGTATCTTAATTATAATTATGTAATAAATTCTTGTCAAAAACTAAATATATACGTTGACAATAAGAATTGCCTTAGTTTTTATTTTCACTTTTATATTAACTACAGAAAAAATGAAACGTCATAAAATATACATTTTGTAAGGACTAAATATTATGAATAGAGAGTTTAATGATTTTTTTAATAACTTACAATAATTAGTAGGTTAGATTTATTTAAAAATAAGTAATAATCAGTCAACCCAAATAACCATGTTTAGTTTTTGATTTAATTTAAAAGTTATTGCTTGTAGACGTTTTTTAAATCAAAATTATTTCTAATTTTATTTTGTAAACATTTCCTAAACAAAATTTTGATTCGATAATTAATCGAGCTATGGTGTTTAATTAGCGATACCTTCAAATATATTCTTTAAAGAAAAAATTAAGTAAGCAACGTAAATTACCTATTTTCTAAAACGTGCTTAGTGTAATGATTCATTCTACAGTCCTTCTATAAGATAACCCCTGCTGAGACTACCTGCTGTTAGAATTGTAAATGATACCCTTAAGCCCGCTTCACAATGTGCAAACTTTTGTTTACAGAAATTGTGGTGTCCAAGTTTTAAATTTCATGAGTGTACTCTTATAACAACGTATTAAACGGTTACATTGGCCTGATGGATAAAATAAGAGAAATCATAATTTATAATAATGTACAGGGTGTTCTATTTAAAACAAAAACTTTCTGTTATCCACAAGTAACGAAACACACTGTATACTTGTAAATAATTTTAATATATGTGGCTTAAGTAAACCTAAAATTTATTTAATACATTTTTTTGATATTTTTTATAATAACGGATACATCATGCTTCATCACACTAATGCCGCACCCTGTATGTAGTTGGTACACATTTAAATATTTTGCTGCAAATTTGTAATTTTAAGGGGGTAAGCGATTTAATTTACTTTAATTCACTATCAACAGATGCCACTTGGATCAATTGATCCTTAATGCACATGCATGCAAAAAATTGCCGCTTAAATGAGGTGCTGCACAAGTGGAAACCGATTTTGGTGACATGGACGTTGATTCAAATAAAGGAATCCACTTGTTTCAGAATACATACAACGTTTTGTTTGCATTATAGTTGAAGGGCAAAATAAACACGGTTTGAAAGTAAAAACTACCACGGGATTATCACAAAAATATGAAACAAGATTAATCTCGATTACGCGTTATTATTCTTTATCAGAAAAACGTAAATTAAAATTAGTTATTTAGTTATTTTTCTCTCAATTACAATAATAAATTTGTCACTCACAACGTCAATTATTTGTTTATTTTTTAAACAAATTGCGAACTTTTAAGCGCTTAATTATTAACAGTCATGTTAATAAAAGATTGATTGAAGGTAAACCATTATGTTATATGCAATTTTCACTAATGTTACGCCTTATGGTAAAATAGCATGTAAGTTTGCCCCCTTAAGCTAGAGTAACTGGATTAATACTTGAAACAGTTATAGCTTTATTATGTTCATTCCTCACTTACAAATATTGAAAAATCGGAATTGTTTATGGCTTCTTTCCGTAAAATCTAACGTTTAGTGTTTACGAAAGTAAAAAACATTTTCAAGTAAAGTTTCAAGTTGCTAAATACAGGACAATTCTACTCCTTTTGAAATATTAGGGTTTATGAAAACTACGAATATTATATTGATGTGGTGTTAATTTTTCTACCTAGTAAACGCTGAATAAGAAGTAGATCTAATTATAAAGATAGGTGTAATCAAAATGGAAGAATAAACAAAAGACATCCATTAAAAATTGAAGAAGAAATTGCAGTAACAGTTAATAGTTTCAAATTTTTTACATAAAAGAAACTTTTGTGGATGAAAAAACATTAAAACACCTTTACTATGAAGACGTATTGTTTTCTCAAACTACAATTTAGATTATGCCCTACACCTGAAATTTTACAGAAATTGGTGAATCACATTCCACACTGAATTCTTAAATTATCTTGATTCCATCATTATAATCATAAGGACACGTGACCAAGATTTATCTGAGGGGTCTGTAAAGCATAGGCAGCTATCGTCAACTAACCCACTTAAGTCCCAACTTTTGTCATTGCGTATCTTGACTTGGAATTGGAATATTTTCTTCACAAGTCCCACGATCGGGGCATTAAAAAATTATCTAGTCTACACTGTCAAAAAAAAATTAAAAATAAAAAAAGACTACTTGTGTTTTTCATTGACAAAATGGTCTATAAGGTAGTTTTCGCCTTGAAAAAAGCTCTAGTTTGCTAACGGTGAAACGCCGGCAATACTTTGTTAAAAGGCAGTTTTACTTTCCAGCCCACAGTACACAGTCAGCCAACGTTCGGGTTATTCCACGTACTACTGGTTGAGTGCTGTTATTGGCTGGTAGATGCAGAACCTTTGCATTTTCTGTACAGTTAAAAGTGTGCGCATCTTGTCTTTTGGGCCGGCAACGGCACATCGTCTAGTAAGAAATAATAGTAAGGGACATTTGAATATACTGTTGGAGGCAGGTAGTATCATAATAATTACGGTTGGTACGTCACTTAACGTCATCAACATTTCTGTTATTCGCGGTATCACTTATTTTTATTCTATTGAATTTACGATTTTTAATGTGCTTCAAACGATACTGGCAATGTCACAAATTGAAAGGTGAGTAGAATTTAAGTAATATGTTCTATTTAGGTGTTATAAGAGATGGTGTTCACATAATACAAGAACTAAATAAATTAGCGCGATAATATTTGTATACATATTTGTGTTTGTAGAGTTTTGTATATATGGGTATTCATTGTGGATATTGTTAGCAATATTTATAATTTGATTATGCCAAGGATTGATAAAGACTTGAGAAATCTGTCAAGGTGCTATAAACGAAAATTATTAAAAAAAATGTTAAGAATGCAATCGAGTTATCAGAAGTCGACAATCGGGCTTGCAATTCATCGTATGGTCAAGACCAAACTGCAGTGACAGAAAGTCAACTTACATCGGACAGTCATTTTAATGATTTCGCTGTAAGAAAGTGTCATCAAGATGTTGCAACCACGTCAGTGAAATCTAATTATGTTCAATTTGAAAGAAGTGAGAGCACATCTGAAAAGGAAAAGGAGTGTGACAATGAGAAATTTGTTAAGTTAACGGAAAGTTTATCTGATTTTTGAAGGTGTGGGGTTGACGTCTCAACCCCATCGCAATCAACACAAATTCTACATCCGCATATTAACAAGGGAACGCGGAAATCAAACAAACCATTGCAATTAAGGAAACGCTGACAGCATTTCTTAACCATCTTGCTTACAAAGCAAACTAACCTATTTCGCACGTATAAAACGAAGTAGGTACGATAACAAAAATCCGTCAAAGTCACAGTCACAGTCGATAAGTCAAGAATCAGTCAAGTAGTTACAGCTACAGCATCAGTTACGCGACTTACTATGTTGGTGACCTATGCCGCTTTCATTCATAATTGTAAATAGTGCAACTCGATCACAGTATGTGCAAATAATAAACGCTACTAAAAACCGACTCGATTACGAATTCTTTCTGTGGTTCGACCCGGCGTCTAGAGTATACACCCTAAACGCCACAAAGGCTCTTAAACACAATATAAACATACTTCCTTATCAGAACTGTTATCATGGTTGATGAAAATTCCAGCAGATTTAAATAGTTTACCGAAGGATGCTCGTACACTCTTGAAAACTCCCACGAACATGCAAATCACATCTCAAGGGGCTGGTCAATTTGCTTACTTGGGATTTTCCATTGCTTTATTTAAGACTGTACAATCTAAATCGTTTTGAATTAGACCAGTTTTAAATTACTGTTTCTTAAAATTTGTTCAAGAGTGTTCACAATTATTAAATCACCGTTTTTTTTGTTTTATGTGTTTGTTTATTTATCTATCCACCTTTGCTTTCCCTGTACTGTACTGTCCCAGTTTCATTTGGGGGCGAGTGATTTTGCTTTCATGTATCCGCGATTCAATTGCATATGCCAACGTCGTCCGAACTATTATGGTATTGTAAATCCTGAATTTTGTTACTGTGCTGATTACCTTTTTACTCATTACTGACTTGCTTAATACGTATTTGATCTTCACACTTTTCTTTTCGCTATTGGTTATATCTACGTCAATATTTCCATCTTCTAATATCATCCTCCCGAGGTATTCGTAGGCTGTCACTTTTTCCACTGCTTCTCCTTTAATAACTATTTATGTTCTATAACTAATTACCATTCTCTTACACTTCTTGATGTTTAATATCATCTCTCATTTTTCTATTTAATTCACCTATATCTCCATTAGTTGTTTCATCTTCCCGTAAGTGTCGGATATTAAGATTACGTCGACTTGGTACATGAGACTATCAATTTTTATTTATTGTAATGTATTGTAGCCTATTACTGTTTTCCTGTTTTTGTTCTGGTATTCTTTAATAACCTGTCCATGACCACTATAAATAGTAGTAGGCTCAGGCTATCTCTTTATTTTATTTTGATCTCTCCTCATTCACCATCATACTTTATTGTAGGTGCTCTTTATCACCTGTGTTACATCTTTGATGTTCTCCGAATTAAATTGAACGGAGCTTTTAAGTATATAGAGGTAATGAAATATTTATTCCCCCTTTTCTTTTTTTTCCTTATTAAATTTATGAGTATGTGTTTATTAATTGTTTATCTTTTTGTCTTACATGCAGCTTATTTATCTTCGAGTTTATTGTTAATTATTGTTCTTAATCTCCTTTCCATAATTTTCGAATACAGTTTAAAGTTAGTTAACGATAAATAAATGACTCTACAACTAGCGAAGTCTCCCTTTTTGTATAATGGCATAATGTGTTTTGCTGCCACTCTTCTGGGGTTTTCAGTGTCTGCCATGCCATCATAAATAATTATCACTCATTCTTTTTTTAGTTCTACAAATAATTTTATCATCTCTGACTCATCAAATCCTGTTCGCTTAATTTTTCTTCATTTCATTGCTTCATTCAGTTCCACTATTGTCTCTTTCTGTTCGCGATACTACTTTTGTTCTACTACTATTCTGATTAGCTTTATTCTTTATTTAGTTCCTGTGTATGTACTAAGTAGTATATTATGCTCCTAAGCATTATTCTTTTGCTATGAAATGATACTTATCTACTATTGGTTCGTCCCAGTAGCTGTTATTCTATCCTATCATTTATTTGGCAGAAGTCTATCATTTCTCCCAAGATTCTCATGAACCGTTGTCCGTGGTCAGCATACCAATTTTCGAGTATCAGTAATTGTAGACCTTCATATTTTTTTTTCTTGCCTATATGTATTTCTAAGTGCGGTCGTAGCTCTGCAGTTAAGTGCGTTAGCTGCTAAGTAGGCACCTCGGGTTCGATTCCCGGCGCAAACATCTAATTCTTTGACCATATTCCCTCGCAAAGCAATGCAAACCATCAAGAATATACTTGATCAACTTAAGCCGTTTAGAATCGGCGTTAAACTGTAGGTCCCATGTCTATGTGTTTACTGTCACACACAACACACATACATGCGATGAGTTGTGCAACGTCCGGCAACGAATATGCGACCTGAAGAAGATGTATTTCTAAACAATATAGGCCTTAGTCCTATTGACTGTTCCATTCAGTATTCTTTTGCTTAATCCTAAAATTTTAATGTTATATTGTTTTTTTAGAGTTGAGTACAGATGTCATTCGCTTCTCTAGCGTAGGTATTTTTCTTCAACCTGTAGTACATATTAATGTCTTTTAAAAATGTTATCTTGTTTACGTTACCACTTTGGCTATTTAAATTTTCCATTATGGTGTATTTTATGTTACTGCTCTCTAGAGAGACAAACGTGGCATTCTACATGTTTGCCAGTTAGTAAATTCTGATAAGTGAGTCGTGTGTAATGTAATATTTTAGGCAATTGATACACAATTGTGTTTAAGTACTGTATTAAACGTACGCCAGCTGTTCTTGTTGTGGCTAATCGGTTTCCGGTTTCGTTATCGCCCAAGCTCTTATGAAGTTAAAAACAAAACCAAGCGTCGGTAGTGAAGTCTACCCCAAATAAAAATTTACTTAAATGCTAGGGATTCAAACCGTTTAATGTCACATGTAGGTACGTGAGCTTCATACGCATTAATATTGAATAGGTTACTTAAACATTAAAACTTAGCTGTATTCTGTAGTATGCAGTTCCGAGAATAAAAGTTTCTGCTAGCGACAGTATTCGACAGCTCCACAAGGTAGATAACCCCAGGATTTCCCTTAGGGGAGGTATGTAGCAAAGAACGGATGGCGAATATATTCCCTTGAAGTATAAATTATGCAGCATAAACGCCCCTGCAGGCCGTAGAGTTCACCCGTTGGTTGCAGCTTAATTGGATGCGAAACCGTGGTAGTCGTTAAGTTTATAAGAAAAGGTTCTTAATTAGCCATTCCAGCACCCACAGGAGTTATACAGGTGTAATGCACGATAAGAATATGAGGTCAACGCACGTGCTAAAGCATACGTCGTAATTAAAACTAACACAACCACAACAGAAAGGAAACGAAGTGCTTACGGTGAATGCGGTCGGATTTAAATTTAAACACCAATTCGACTTGGAATTATTGAAACACACATCAATAATTTATGTGTAAAGTTGCAACTTCAGGAGACACGACAAACACCCATGTAGAGGGAAGTACAAAATGTCCGCTAATCGTCCCCGAAATTTTTGTTAATTAAAAATCCACCAATGAAAAATTCGCAACATGCGCAGCAAATTCGACTTTTGTCGTAACGTGCTACACACGACACACGTTTTTAAGAAGGCTTTTGACATACGTTCTACTTTTGCAAATAAACCCGTAACAATGTTTAGGAGAAGTTTTTATGCGGATGATATATTTGGAAATCATTCTCATTCGTCTCGTACCCAGGGATGCTAGTTAAGTTTCATTATATAAACTTTCTGATGGAGATGTAGGAAAACAATCAATGTAGTATCTAAGTCCCAAGTTAAGTATTGTGTCTAAGAGCTGTAAGGTGCTTTTTCGTCTCTAAGAATACAGTATACAGGCTTAATCAATTTGTGTAAGAACAATGGTTTGAAATACTCTTAAAAGAGTTACCGTTCCGCGCCCCATTTGCTATGCGACAGCATCTCGTCAAGAGCCATTCGGCATTTCAGGTTTGTCAACAAAAGATCTCAGCAATTTGGCCCAGTTCTTGCAAGCAATAGTCTGCTGTTTAATGTATAAGACGGGGTTATAATGGGGAATTCTCAATCAACGTTTTTTCTATGGCCAATGTAAAACCGGTGTTTTCACATTTTCGTTGCAGTTGCAGATATTTCCTACTTTTATGCCAAATAACATTATAGCTAATTTCTCTACTTAATAAACATTCGTACACATGCATTGCAATCTTATTGGTTGCTATCGCGAACAACGTATAACATAATGATGATCCTTGCGGTACTCCATTTTCAAAGGTTCTACATGTAGCGAGGTACTTTACCATTCTCACCTGGAAACGTCTGTTAGTCAGGACATTAGTTTTCTTTTAAACCGTAGTCGTGCAACTTTTGTTTGATACCGTAGCGCCATTTTATATCGTACGCTCCTTTAATGTCGAACAAGATCGTTATTAGATGTTTTCGGTTTATGAAGGCGTTTTGGTCCATATACTCTAACAATACTAGAGGATCTGTGGTGGATCTATTTTTTCAAAAACCGACTTGATAAGATACTTACAATTTGTTTTTTTGTAGATACCACTGCAAGCGACTGTTTACTATCTTCTTCTACCGGGTTTTAGCATAGAAATCACTACAGCATCTTTCCATTCGTCAGGGTGAGTACTACTATTTAATAGTTTATTTAAATATCTGATATATTTCCTTTTCTGGAGAAGAAGTGGTTCTGAAGAAGAAGTTGAAACTAATAACTCCCTCCATTCGATCTATTAAAGAAGGTGATGTTGTGATTCTTCGTGGAGCTGAGAGTTTGGAATTATGTTACCAGTATGTTTGCAATTTCTATTGCGCCTTCTGTTTTTTACTCTTTTTCATGGAATTTGGGTATAGCACAACGATATTTTCCAGATATTACGTTTGTCTTTCTTCAGACGTCAGTGTTGCTGCAATTGGAAGATATGGACAACATGTAGGCGTTCTAACTGGCCCTTCTGTTTATAAGCACGATTCTCCTGGAGTTGGCTCTGGTGTTTTTGAAAGCTATCAGGACTGTTTCAATCGGGTACTTTCTGAATCTATTAAAGACTTTGCAGCTATCGCCTGTTTTACTTGCTGTTCCACCAGAATAGGGTGAGGATTGCCTAATTCATTAGCAGCCCTGCTCATTTCTTTAATCAGTTTTTTTTATTGTCGAAGAGCGTAAATGATTGGTATCTTTTGTTTACTTGCTTCATTCGTCATATCTATCCTTTCCTTTTCTGGGAAAGAAGTGGTGCTGTTAAATGCCTCTTTAGTTCGTTCATCGTAAAAGGAAGATTATAGTCGAAGGCATTTATCGTGTTAAAACTAATAACTTTTTCCATTCGATCTATCGTGGCGAAGAAGGTGGTGTTGTAATTCATTGAGGAGCGGAGAGTTTGGAATTGTATTACCAGTATGTTAGCAATTTCTATTGCACCTTCTGCCTTGCTCATTTTTTTAATCAGTTTTTTATTGTCGAAGAGTGTAAGTGATTGTTATCATTTGTTTACTTGCTTCATTCGTCATATCTTGCGGTAATTTTTATTTATTTTTTTTGCTTTCTAGCAGTGTCTTTGTATTCAATTCTCTCTTTTTTGTTTGTGTCCTGAATTCTTGTTGTTCAATCTGTAAGTCTTCTAGCTTTCTTCTTCCTTCCTCAATTTGTATTTAGTTGTATGTCATTTCTGCGTTCTATTCCTTATTTCTAACGTCTCTCATGTATGTTATGTAACGGTTGAGATTTACAACTAACGACGGTTTTAGAGGAACCACCTAAAAAGCACTAGGTTCGTGGAGAATAAAGTATTTATAATAGTTAGAGCAGCAGCGTCCGGCTTCGTCGTAGAGTGGGTGGTCCTTGAAGAGTTCTAAGAAATTAAACTACTGCCTAACAAGGCGCCACCTACTGGGTAAAAAAAAGAAATAAAACCGACAGGAGATCAACAAGTTTTACTTAAAGCCTAATACGCTAGATCAAACGCAACAAATAGTCCTAAGAGAAAGACAGACCATTCAATAAAACAACAAACAAATCTTATAGTAATAGGTGAATGTGACAGAAATAGAGAGACTGTCGCATATATTTACGTACGTTAGCAGTAGCCTTGTTTAATAATAAGTTAGGTTCGCAATTAATGTGCCGGATTCACAGGTAAGCTTTACTTACACCAAAATTAATGTTAACGTTCCAATTGAGGATTCGTTAATAGGAAGACTCTGCGTGCACATATCCTTACACACGGCGATTTATCTGGTCGAACATGCAACGACACTGACTTGAACTAAGATTACAAGGGGTAAGTACCTCCAGCAGACCCAAAAGGCCTTTTGTTTTCGTGTCGACCGCTCTAAGTGAAGCGCCCGAGCCCGTATTGAGCTGGTTAAAAACGTTCGGTGCTACAGCACCCTCAGGAGTTATCCAGGTATAACACACATCGGAATCATAAGGTCAAGAAACGTGCTAAAGGAATTTCACGTGGTAATTAAAATTAATACAAACAGAAAAAGAAAAACAATGTGTACTCACGGTGAATTTAGCCTGATTTAAACTTAACCAATAATTTTTATTTGAAGTTACATAAATGATTTGTATACATTTCAATTTTAACATGCACGCTAAACCACCCGAGCGGAAGAAGAAAAATGTCCGGTGTTCGTCTAGGAATCTTACTCGAATTACATTTTCAACCAATAGAAAATTAGCAAAATGCGCGCCAAATACGACTTTCGTTGTAACATATTACTCGCGACACACGTTTTATATTGCTCTCGACACACGTCCAATATTCCTAAAATAAAACCGTAATAGTTAGAAGATTCCTTCTTCCATACTGTGATATGTGCAGGGTAGTCTTCATTTATTCAAAATAGTCTAGATTAGAAGTTTAAAATTTTGAAAAAAATTTACCCATCTGTGCTTCTCATCTTAGGTGCAAAAACGATCCTAGTTTAGAAAAAATAAGCCCTTTCAACATTTTCGAATTGTGTTTTAACGTACAATGTAATTTTTAAATTTTACAGTAATATTTATTTTAATGCATATGTATTTATCACATACATTTATAATGTTTACTTATCTGCGTGCTGTGTGTATGTATAAATAATGCAACACAGAAACGTTCACTTTTTTACCGAACTGATACATATAAGGCGTTCTAGATGTACTTATTATTTGCTCTTCGTATAAGTTTCTCTTTTTGATTCATCATCTAACGATGACAAATAATAAGAACTTTCTACACGTAAGTACTTGTTAGTTCCCATGTCAACGTAATGCATTATTATAATAAAAACATCGGTTCTTAAATGAGAAAGACTAATCGACCCATTGTCAATAGATCTTTTAAAGATCAATAGAACCATATATGGTATACGACTACCGATTACATATACCACCAAAGTGGGTCAAAAGACCTTGATATCACGCAATTGTGCAACAAGTGATTTTAGCGCCAGCGTATTATGCTAAAAGGAAAGTAAAAACTGCACTTATCATGTTTAATGAAGCAGATCATTTTTATTTTCTCGAATTATGCCGATTAAATAAGAGCATTTTGTCACGCTTCACCAGTTTTGTAATGCAAACAAGGGCGTAGGCGATCGGAATTTTTTTTTCGGTGAGTGATGACATAATAGAAGAAATTCTTTATTTTGTGTTTAATTAAAGCGAAGAATATTTTCAAAGAATTTATATGCTAATAAACGTTATATACGGTTGAGCAAAAAAGTTTTTAATTACATAGGAGACACCACTGCCTTAACTTATTCAAACAAACTAAACTGCCGTAATTTTATAAGTTTATTTACTCCGTAATCGTACCACAACGGCGAAGGATAAAGCAGTTTTGTAAGCGTATAATTCCTAATTACCGTAACACGATACCTCAACAGTTTGAATATTCTGCTTTAGATTAGATTTTTGACACCTGCTGACAATAATATTATACAAACCGTTGAAAAATCGTAAGATATAAAAGCTAAACGAATTCCTCAGTGTGGAATCAAAAAGTATTGTCCTTATTTTTATTGGTCAGCTTCTTCTATGGCCTGTCAATTTATCTTTATAATCCTCAAAGAGGATTACGATATATTACATACTCAAGATTTAAAGTATCTCAAGAGAATGAAATAGTGACATGCACTTTAAATAAGAATTGGATACGGATAAGTAGAATTGACTTGTAAATTTTCATTTAGATTTATACATCAAATCTTGTTAGGATTATTTAAACGTTGTAGGTGCGTTTTATAATTCAATCGATGTTGTATAATATCTACTTACATGCAATGCCATTAAGCACAATTTATTTTGATAAAAATTTTCGGAAAAAACAGAATGCGATTAAGATTATTCTAATTAGGTTTTATTTTACGTTTAGAACATCAAGTTAAGCTGTTTTTTGATAATCACTTACAAAAATTTGCATAAAAATAAGTTATGTCGGAGACAATATATTAAGTCGATTATCTTCATTTCTACAACAATTTACATTTAAAAGACCTTATTTGCGTGTGTATACAATTTACGTATTTATAATAAACTCATGAATCTTTTTCACAACACTGCTACGAACTTCGATTTTTTATAAAAATATTGCCAATTGATGGCTTAAAAACACGACATATACTTACATTAAATTTAATGACATTCTTTTAAGTAGAAAGTATGTATTAACTAATTTATATTAAAATGAAAGCTTCAGCCGTAAGTTGTTAAGAAGTGAATTTTTGCGATGTATTGATTGTCACATAAAAAATTTTAAAAGAAAACTCTCACATGACAAGGAATTCTTGAAAAATTCGAATGATCGAATGTATTTTTTGTATCTCCGTCCGGTCTGCAAAAGTTATTATTTTTTGTCCTTTGGGATGATTACATATAGGTTTGATAATAATAATAATAATAATAATCGCTTTATTTAGCACTTAGCTAACAAAACTTATTGTATATATATCATTTTCAAGTATAACATAAATAAATTCTTCAATTTTAAATTTAACAGTTTCTTTAATACATTCTTTTTAAATATGTAAAGATTGTCACAATTTTTTACAGAGACCGGTAATTCATTATACTGCCGTAGCCCTTTATAAAAAAGGCTATTTCGAAAAAAATTAGTACTCACGCTATCCAAATAAAATTGGTTTTGATCATGTATTATAATAGTCATGTATAGGTATCTCTCACAAATCTGCAGAAGAGGTGCTCAGGAACCAATTAATTAATCATTTTCTATATAAATAACAAAGTATTGACGATTATTGTTTGCCTTTGTCACATTTAACATATTAATTCTTCTAGTTTACCTATTACATCGTAATATGATCCGTAACGCTTTATTTTGTATTTTGCAAATTATTAATTTCATAATCATTCATAAGAAACAACAAAGTGGGACAGAAGTACAAATGCGGTGCAATAATTGTTTTATATACAGGGTGTTCCTAAATATCATGTACAAACGAAAGGAGGTGATTCTCTGGCTTATTTTATGACTAAAACGCTTCCTTAGTGGATTACAGGGTGTTAAAATTTCAATTTTTTTCAAGTTTTTTGTTTATGGCTCCTGCAGTTCTTAAGATATTGAGTTCAAATTTGGTATGTAAGTTAGGCTCAAGAGATTACATCTTTTGAGAACCGTGAGAATTATACCGGGTGATACTTTTTCAGTGGCTATGTCACTTTTTCTGTGGTGTACCACTTGTAGATTCTAAAATAAAAAATGGATTATTTGTCCTGTTTAGAAACTTTTTGGTCTCTTGCAGTTTTTTCTTTTCTGCAATCGTTTTCGATAACAAAAAATTAGATAAATACCTAATAAAATTAAATTTTTCAAAAGTGGTTTAGTAAGCTGTGGCTTTATTTGCATGATCCATAATATTATTTTGTTTGATAAATTTTAATAGTTTATTTGCAGACATTCGGCTAAAAAATAAAGCTAAAGTAACCAATTTATCAATGATTTATTACAAAACAATAAATAATAACCATAACAAGCTATGCATGTATGTACTATACCTACTATTACAACAATTGTTGAAAATTGACTCCTCAAACCCTCATACATGCGTCCAATCTTCTTCTTATTGATGCTCGTACTTTTTCAAAATTTGAACTCAATATCCTAAGAACTGCAGAAGCCATAAACAAAAAACTTTTAACACCTTATAGTCCGCTAAGGAAGCGTTTGTGGACCTATGTTTATATGATATTTTAGTCATAAAATAAGCCATAGGATCACCTCCTTTCGTTTGTAGGGTAGGGAAGGGCTAGTTAAGCATAGAGGTAAGTTGGGCAAGCGAAATATCTCGAATACTACGCACCGCACGCGAACTCATCAAATGAGGGGAAGAAGCAATCATGGGAAGGGAACTCACCGCGCGACCGCCAGTGACGACTTGTGGATCAAGTGACGTACACGCGTGCTTTGTTTGTTTTGCGACGAAAAAGTAAAAATCTAGCATCGGTTCAGTTTTCTTCTGTACACGTTATCCGTTTTCCATCGGGTAAGTGTTGAATTTTCACAAATCTAGCTAGTTGAGCAACTATCCTCACGGTTTATACAAAAGCAATATACATTTTTCTTTCATTTTAGGATGTGAACATAGAAAAGAAAGACTACAAGAGGTAATGTTTCTAGTCAACAGTTTAATGATGCAGCAAAGACTGTCACGAACGAAGACAAAAGTGTAAATGCGGCCGCTCAGAAATTCGATATCAAACGGATGACTTTAACAAGATTTATAAAAAAATTGCACTTTCAAGATGGTGCTCCATCAACGGGTTATTCAGCACCGAGAAAAGTGTTTAATTCAGAAAAAGAAAAATTGTTTAAAAGGTACTTATTACAAATGGCATCAATCTTCTATGGATATTCCCCAAAAGAGGTTCGTCGTTCGTGTGCTGTTAAATTCGGCACCTGGACTACGAACAAGATGGTCGGAAAAGAGTGGCTTACCATGTTTTAAACGGAACCCCAGTTATCTATCCGAAAGCCAGAACCCACTAGCCTTGGCAGGGCAACATCGTTTATTGCTCAAAAAGTTTTCTTTGATAAGTTGGCTGAAGTAATAAACAAATATCAGTTCATTGCGTCACAAACATGAAATGCAGACGAAACAGGAATGTCCATTGTGTTAAAACCGAATAAAATTATAGCTGCCAAAAGTAAACGTAACGTTGGCGCTATGACTTCTGGGGAACGAGGTACTAACGTTACAATAATATCTGACGTATCTGCTTCTGGAAACACAGTGTCCCCTATGTTTGTATTTTCCCTCAAAAACTTCAAGAGTCATTTCATTAATGGTGCCCCCCTTGACTGTATAGGAGCAGGTAATGATGTCTCAGTATTTGGGCCCTTCAAAAAGTATTGCGCTTCTTCACAAGGTACTTGGCTACGAAATAACTCGAGAAAGACAATAACAATCTACGATATACCAAAAATTATTGCTGATTTACTGCCATTAGCTCGAGGCACCTACGAACATCATGAATGAGCTGGCATATTCCAAATACTAATTGGTCCTTCAGAGCAAACTATATTGCATTTGTCTGAATGTAACAGTGTTACCGTCTCCACCAACCAAGTTGAAGAAGAAGCTGGTACCAGCTACAGAAAAAGACACAGTTCAGTCCGTCTCAGCAATTCTCTCCTGAAATTGTTCGATCATACCCAAAGGCACGTCTAAGAAAGACAACAAACAGAAGAAAGAGAAAAGCAGCTATTCTAACAGACACTCCAGAAAAAAGTGCATTAAAAGAGGAGCAAAATAAAACAACTAAGAAAGTTAAAAATCAGAAGCAAAATATTGATAAAGAAAAGAAGAAAAGTGTTTGTAAAAAAGTTTTCGGGTCAAGTGAGGAAAGCAGTGAAGATGAATACGCCTGTCTGGTTTGCTGCGAATCCTATTCCGAGAGTTTACAGGAAAAAAGTGGATTCAGTGCCAAATTTGTAAGGAATGGGCACATACAAAATGTGCGCTAAATAGTAGTTTCTCATAAGTTTGCATTCATTGCGACAGCGACAATGATGATTAATTTCCTATGTCACAGCTATGTCTTCTTATATTTGATCACAGTCGATCATCACATGACTGTACAAGTATTATTTTGAGTAGCAAGACTGAGTCTATATCAAAAATAGAATAATTTTTGTTTATGTTGATGTTTTCATGTTTATATTTGAAAAAATAATAGTTTCTGTTTCATCTTTATATTGCTAAGTGTCCAGTGTAAATTGACGTCATCGCATGACTTAATTTTCTAATTGCTCAATTTACCGCATACCCTTGCTTAATGTTCCTCACCTATAGGGTAGGTTGTGCATGTCTGACATTTTTCACTTGAACGGCTGTAAGTTTCAAACCATATTCATTACAATCAATGTTCTCAGGAGACTGATACCTGATATGTAAAGGATATTATCATCTGCAAAAAGTTGGATTTTACAGTGCTGGACAGTCTCTACAATATCATTTATGTACAATATAAAAAGTGAATTACAAGCACTGTCCCTTGGGGTACTCCAAAGATAGTTTCCATTTCATTTGAAGTTGCTATACAGGGTGATCTACGTAGAGCTTGCAATAAAAGTTTTTTAACTTTCGGAAAAATCAGAAACTTGAAATTTGGTACAGGGTCAGACCTTTAGCTATACAGGGTGTGCCAAAAGTTGTTACTAACTTTCTTATTTTAAATACAAACCTATAATTCTTTTTACATGGGTCAATTGGCCATATAATTCTGACTTTATATAATCTAAATTATGTTATCTTATCCTTGACCGTTTTTGATGTATATCATTTTTTTTCAAAAAATGTGCTTTGTAATAGTTCACGAAAAAATTTATATTTTGCAAATCAGTTGAGATTATAAAATGAAATTTACGGAACACTTTGCTGAAAATTCAGGCTTATTCTTGATGTCCTAATGAAGGTTCTATTTTGTACCATATGGGCACAGGCAATTTTCAAATATCACAATCAAAAATAATCAAATTTTTTCAAATGGCACCTTCAACTTATTTGTGCGTCATTTGAGAAAAATTAGGTATAGAAAATTTTCAATTTTTCCTCAAATGATGTAAAAAAATGTTGAAGGTGCCATTTGAAAAAATAGATTTTTTGATTATTTTTGATTGTGATATTTGAAAATTGCCTGTGCCCATATGGTAGAAGACAGGAAACACCAGTAGGACATCAGCAGTAAGCCTGGACTTCCAGCCAACTGCTTCATAAATTTAATTTTATAATCTCAACTGATTTGCGAGATAAAATTTTTTTCGTTAACTACCACAAAGACCATTTTGAAACAAAATGACATGTCAAAAACGCTTAACAGTAAGATAACATAATTTAGTTTATATAAACTCAACTTATTGTTTCAAATGCCTGTTCAAAGTCTAAGAAAACTATACCTACTATTTTCCCATCTTTTTATGCAGCTTTTCAATTAAAAAGCACCGTCTGCAGGGCACTCACACAGGAGTTTTTACTTCAAAAGCCAGCTTAATATTTACTTAATAGATTATTATTTTCTATGTAAGATATGATTTGGTCGTTGACGCACAATCCTAATAACTTTTCATATCCGTGAATCATATTTATCGGTCTAAATTCTTCAGACCGTATGGTACCTTTGTTTTTCAAAATGGGCACGACTATACTCTTTTTCCAGTTATTTGAAAATTTTCCTCGCTCCAAACTTTCATTAATGACATTGAGAAACTTAGCTCCTATTGTTTCAAATGCAAGTTTAATGATTTTTACTGTTATGCCATCATTGTTTGTTTTTCATTCTTTTGAAAATTCTTCTCAACTTTGACATCTCTACTTTATGAAATTTTACTATTTGAAGTTGATTTTCTATAAGTTTTGTGATCTCTTCCGGGTTTTAGTTGGGGTTATATTCAGTGAAATGTCTCTGATACTATTCAAGAAAAATTAATTAAATCTTACTTTAAACATTGTAACAAATTAAATAATTATTTTAAGTACTATAATAGTATATTATTAAATTAGTTGTATAAGCAGTTGTATAAACGAATTTAATACAATATTTTTTACAATTGCTTTATTATTCTAGTAAATGTAAAAAATTTCTTTGCTGAATATAGTAACTTATATAGAGTGCGCTGCTAAAATATTATTAACACTGACGCGTTACGAATTGGTTAATAATATTGTGCAAAAATATTAGTCGTGAAAGTAAAACATACTGTGGATATAATTTGCAGATAACTTCTTCTTTTCGTATACACATAGCATTTGATTCTTAAAGAGCTCACTTGAAAATAAATATTAAAAGAGCTCGTTAAAAATTATTAATTAGCGGTAAACATGCAAGAAATCTGCCACTGCCAAAGTATCATTAAAAGTATCCATCCACTTCTTGTTTTCATGTATACTTGTCTTATTAATCACGTTCAATAAAAAAATAACCCATTTTTATTATGTAAAACATCATCTTTCTGTAATAATACTTAAATGATTTGTGACTAGTGCTCAGATTAGAAACATTTCTTAAATGTAAATTATAGTTAATTTCCAACATGAGATACTAACCATATTTATTAAATACAAAACGTAACACAAAGTTAACGTACTGCGTTAATAAGGAAGAATATCATTAATCTATCAATGAAAGAGCGTTTGAGATCCTTTTATTATGTGTGTACACGTAACCAATACCAGAGTTGAAGAAGCAAATGTAATTGAATCGACGTATCGACATGCAAATATTAATTAAACGTTGTTTTAAAGTGTTTCGCATGTCATTTTACTGTAAGAACAATTTATTTTTGTTCGTTGATTGATTTTGAATACCATAATTACATATCGCTTATTATGTGTTAAATACGTATGCAGATAATGGCTGTTTTTAGGATGTACGAAACGTAATTACAAGAACTTTAAATTCCGTAACAAATAAGCAACGTTTAGATACAAACGCAAGATAAAATCAACAAGACTTAATAAGATGAAAGCAATTAACGGTTGGTTACGGTTTCAATGCGTAATAAACAGGTAATTACACTTGAGGTAGAATAGGTAATATTGGTGTTAAGTGTACGACACTTGTTTTTAATGTATGTAATAATAATGTGGGAAGAAAATATTGATTTGTATATATCTTCAAGAATTAAAGAATATTAAGGCTGATCATTTACAGTCTTTTTACACTTTTTTACAATCACACTCTTAATTTTTTGTTAAATAAAGTATTGTATTTGTTTTTGTTCTAATAGTTATATTTTTAATTAAAACGAAGGAAAACATAATTTTAAAAATTTTAAAAATGCGATTTTAAGAATTTGAAAACACTACTCGAAAGAAATAGTTATTTTCTTACCGTGTGTCGAAAGTAGCAAATATCGTGCGAATGTCTTTAGAGACACTAGTAGATCTAGACACGAGCACGATATTTCACTTTCGCACGAGTTAGGAACAATATTTTTTAGACGGTTTGAACAACATAACTGAAACTAATTATTAATTTCCAATTCCATCGGAGACAAATTCTTCTATAATCTGGATACCTTAAACCGTTGCTATGGTCATGTTGTTTATTATTTTAAATTGTTTCTTATTCTCGCTGTGAATTTCTGAATTTCTGAATTTCTGTGTTATCTCCTCTAAACTGTAAACGATAAAATATTGATAGTGATCTGTAAACTCTGAAATATGGATAATGATGAAGACAGTATTTTGGAAGCAGCAAATGAAACCAGCCTCAAGTTGTTGCCCCCTAAATCCCGTCAACGCTATGAGGAAGCATATAGCAAGTTTTTGGAGTGGCGAAAGCAAAACAGGGTAAATTCTTCGTTTTCGCAAAACGTCCTGCTTGCGTATTTTGGAGAGCTGTCGAAAAAAATTGCCCCAAGCACATTATGAACGCAATTTTCTATGATAAGAAGCACGCTTATTGTTTACCAGAATACTAATATTAGTCAATATCCTAAATTGAAAGCCTTTCTGAAAAAAATGTCGCAAGGATACAAACCGAAAAAATCGAGAATTTTAACTGCTGAAGAAGTTATTTGTTACAGAAAGTAAGTTCATCCCTATAAACAAAAACCTTTCATCAATTGAAGTTTTAATTTTAGGTAATTTTGGTGTTCGGAATTAGTAGAGCCATGCGAAGGAACGAATTGGTCCAATTAAAAATTGACGATTTAACTGATGTGGGTTCGGCCGTAATTGTAAAATTAGGTGACACCAAACATAAAAAGGATCGTGTTTTCACGATAGTTGACGAGTTTTACGGTATCTATCGCAAATATGCTGCTCTTCGACCACCAAATATGTGTGAACGTCGCTTTTTTTTAATTATCAGCAAACCAAATGCACTAAACAGCCCGTTGGAATCAACAAAATAGATAGCATCCCAAAGTTGATTGCTACCTACCTTGGTTTAGAGGAACCCGCATCTTACACGAGCCACTGTATGAGGCGATCATCTTCCACCATTTTTTTGGATGCTGGTGCTACGATTGAAGATCTGAAACGCCACGGTGAATGAGATTCTTCATCAGTGGCGGAAGGTTACATAGCAGAGTCTATTGGGCACAAAATGAAAGTTGCTAAAACAATCACTTTGGCCGTTAAAAATTCGTCAGAAACCTCGTCAGAAACTAATCCAATTACTGATAACAACAATGAAGCAGAATCATCCATCATGACAACTTCTTCAACATTTGTCAAATCATCAAATTTGGCAAAAATGTTTGAAAATTCAAATAAAAAAAGTAATACATTTCAATAACTGCACATTTAATAATGTAACTTTCTAGTTCTATTAATAAAGATTTCATTCAAATAATAATTGTGCACAATTATTTAAATCCTAATAATCCGAATTTGTGTATAAACTATAAAACTAGAAAATTGACGATCGGAATAGGACTTCATCCATTGGCCGAATTCATATCATGCACCGTGAATGATATGAATTATTTCCACACTGGTCAGTGATATTTTGAAGTTTCGATCTCAGGTTGCTACTTTGATATGTGTCACTTTCGTGACAAGCCGTCTAAAAATGTCATTTCTCAAACAAATAGCATTATATCGTATTTTGATTTAATCAAAAATAACGAAGTTATTTAGTAAAAGCGAACACTCATTTTGCAAATTTGTTTCACTGGGGGTATTACTTTAAAACGCGTCAAGTCTCGTAAATCACTTCATTTTCTCAGAAGTGCGGATTATGACAAATAGTCAGTCTTTAGCGTTCCAAACCATTAGTGAATCTGTAAGTGACAATGCCTTGTTGCCGTAAGGATAACACAGTATATAGAAAATTAAGCATCATCAGGTGCAAAAACCGACAATTCTTTATTATAAGTTTGCCGTCGAGATAAGAATTATCTCACAACTTAAGTAAACTTCAATGTCTTTAGAATCGTCGTGCGCAAACGCCCCACTTAGTATTCCCCCCCGCGCAACTTTTATCCACTCATCAGTGTTATTAGTGATAACGTCCTCATTATAAGTAGTAGCGCGAGGATAACAAGACAGAATTCCTTCAGAAATCTTTGAGAGTTCTGAGTTCCGTCAGATTTCCTTCAGAATTTCTTCAGAATTTGTCAACCTTCCGCCATATCCTGTCCCAATAACTGCACTAAACCTTAATTGTACTAAATACTGTACTTATGCTTCTCACTTCCATAACTGCGATACTACTCTGAAACAGGTGATTGAATTCCGTCTCGTTCATACATAGGTTTCAGTTATTTTCAATAACCGTATTTTTAAAACTCCTGATTAGCATTCGGTATGGGTCCTGGCAAAGCCGTATTAACCGCTTAAAACCCACTTATAAAACCATCGTTATTAATCCGTTCTCTTACAGCTATCACATATTTATCTCCGAACTCCTACAGTGCAGCTGATTTACTCGGTAGCATTGGCAAATGGTGTGTCTAGATTACTCCGCTTACTTTAATTACGCATTCAAACCACCACCATTTAGATGGTATAACTTCTCGTGCATAGATCGCTACCGTACAAGGCTTCATCGTACTCGGGTGACTATAGTTTATCCGGTGTGCCCTACGACGGACTTCCATCACTTATAAAGCCGTAATCTTAAACTCTGTTTCTTATCCCTTAGGGAGCAAGACTGGTCAGGAGTTGCTCTAACCTAAAACATTAATTGTGGTCTTAAATAACCGCTGCTGATGCATAATCTGACTGACCTGTTTCAGTGATGAAATAGCACAATCTGCTGGAAACAACCCCCCGCATTACTTGCACCGAGACACCGTCCGAGTCAACCTTAAAAGAGGGCCGAGAAAAACCAAAATGCAGTTTCTAAAATAATTTTGGAAACCTTTAGAATACATGCTCGCAACGGAAAAAGAAAAAGCCAAATTGGCACGTCACACAGTGCATCTAAGTGGACAAAAGCTATTTAAGTGAAATGATTAAAACTACGATTTTGCACTCTTGTTACATTTTTGAATACATCCATTAACTGATAGTACTAAGCAAAAATCGCCTGGTGGCGCAAACCATTTTAAAACAATTTGCGTAGTTATTTGAGCTCGAGTCATGTAATCGGTCGATCGCTCATTGTGACGTTAATGCTAATGTGTGAACATTTTTCTCTGTGGTTTGTGCAATTTTAAGTAATTTTAGTAATGTAATCATCAACTAGAGGTAATTATTGGTTTTAAATTATTAAATTATTAAAATAAATCCAAATGTGTGTTTATAAGGGTGTAACACTCACATAGAAATACGTAGATAAATAGATTTTTTTTTTTCATAAGTAATATTCTTTTGAAGATATACCATATTGTCAAATATAGTCAGGTGTAACAGTGGTCTTCACATATTGCTAGTTTAATATACTTTAGTTCTACAATTATTGTTTCTTGCGGTTATTAATATCCTCGTATTTCTCTTAATAGGTACCCGAATGCGGCGAAAATCAATTGGCGTTCTGTTCCGGTCAAAGGCCGACCTTCTGAAAACAAGCTTCGGTGATTTGGTCATTAACGAAGAACAGGACGAGCAGTTAAAGGCATTTTTGAATAAAAAATGCGAGAAAATTTGTGTGAAATGGGTTCGCAAGCAAAGGCATTTAGATTTGTTTTTACAAGATTATGAATAGTGGCTTAACGAAGATTTAACTTTCGACATGCTTGTGGTAGCAGAAAATTCTTCAAAACCAAGCATTAGTGGTGGTAGACCACAGAAAGGTTTTATTGAAAACTCAAAAAAATCGAAGCAGAGGAAAGTACAACACTTACTAAAAGAGTACACTAAAGAGCAGTTGACTTACGCTGCACAATTAAGTATCAGAGTAGTGGCAAACGTGAGGCTGCTAAATTGATGTTATAGTATCTATAGCCTCGCCAAAACGAGCGACCACATACAAAAAAGGTCGAAGAATTTTAGATGCTAGAAAAAAAAACAGATACCATATACTCCTGAAAAAGCTCTGGCCTTTTTGATAGCAAATAATTTCACTGTTCCGACATATAAAAG